>JAECUM010095384.1:0-208116 GCA_016617855.1 Megalonaias nervosa | reverse complement strand
CTACAATGTCATGCGTCCAAGGCTGATATAATAATTTATCTGGCGGATAGAAATACTGGTTTTGTAGGTATTCAATACATAAGTCACTTATTTTGTTGATCAGTCCATCTCCCTCTAATAGACCGGCATTTGTGTATTCAGAAGCCAGAGGAGTGAACACTACCGTTTGTACGATGGATTTATACACAGGTAATGTACTTGTAATGTATCTTTTATAGTTTTAAAAGTATTTTCTTTTCATGAATCCAAATTGCTTTACTATGTACTTACACAGCAAAGTATTTTAATCCTTGTTATGTATTACAGTATTGCCGAGTTAATAAAACGCTAGCTCTATTTATCCGAGAAAACCTGTATCGCCAGTAGCAACGGTAAACTGGGCATTTGACAGTGTGAATTTATGGAGTTAAAGAAAGAGTGAATGTGTTATGTTTGTGGTATCAGTGATCATTTACATCGAAGGAATGTCGATAATTCTGTATATCGAACTAGGCACTCGGCTTCAATTACCTCGGTACTAATTAACTTGCTTGTGTTGTGCAATAAAACAACAGACCAAACCAAAAACTTTTGCTTTGGCATTTTCTTCAGGTTACCACTGGAAGTAGGTATTAATTTCTGTTTTATTTCTGAAAACATTGGTTTAGTGTACTTCTTAAACTCGCATCAGTATTGTGCTTACATATACCAATTCCTCTTTACAATTCTGCCACAGGTAATTTTGGAGGCGGGTTTATCGGATTTATTAAGTTATGATATTTTACAGTAGATGCTCTTGGATATATACTCGCGCGCGCAGCACACAGACTCAACAACACCACACACACACACACACACACACACACACACATGTATAATGCATTAGCATCAGACATTTAACTATGTGTATTTTTTAATATTGTTTTATCTAATGTTCTCCGATCATCTAAACTACAGATTTTCTTCAACAAAAAATACTATCATTGTCCGAAAACTTCTTGAAACAAATATGTTAGTAAATTGAAAAAAAAATAAAAATAAAGGCAAAATATTGGACAATAACTGTGTAATAATCGAGAAAAGATTAACATGAAAAATACAATCTTAAGATATGGCTTTCCCTGTGATATTCCGTTCTTACTATGTACAACTCTTAAGTGACACGACAATTGTAGATGTCAGTTTCTTAAGTATGGTATCTTATTGAGTCGATTGACCTATATAGGTAAGGTTATGTACCTATAGATCACTTATGATAGACGGTTTTGACGAACAGTACGCTATTAAACAGATTATTGACTTGTACGCAAATCGGTGAGTCATTACAATACACTTGCTCGCTTTTCAATACTTCGTCTGCACATAAATATTTGCTTTCTATCCATTGAAAACGGTAAGTAAAATCAATTTTTCTTTCAATTTTATTCCTTAGACTCGAAAATGGTTGTATTAGAGATGAGAATCCCCGTATTCGATATCTTACAATAATCCAACTAACGTTTGTTACAACACATAAGAGTTTTTTAATTAAATGTATCAAATATTGACTTTTACGTATTTGGATGGATCCAGATATTGAAGACAAGACGATTTTCAGTCCATCGGTTCATCTTTTATTCATATGTCCTTCCTTCCATCCATCCATTCACTGATCGATCCATCTATACGTACAAACATACATACATACATACATACATACATACATGACCACTCTGGTGGCCTAGTGGTTAAATCGTCCACCTCGGATGCGGGACGTCGCGGGTTCGAGTCATACCAAAGACTTATAAAAATGGTACTAACAGCTGCATCGCTAGGCGCTCAGCATTAAGAGGTTAGTGTTAGGACTGGTCGTCCTGGAGTCTGGATAATGTGACTGTGTGGGACATCATGCTACATGTCTGCGGCATGATGCCCAAGTGCTAGACATCACAATAAACTGCCACACTGCAGACATGGTAGCGATATGACTCAAAAATTGTTAAAACTACGTTAAAAATTAAAATCACACACACACACACACACACACACACACACACACACATAAATACATACATGCATGTATACATACCGTGTTGCTTCTACACCCCACCCCCAGCATTTTATACTTTCTTTTCCATCTCAAACACTCTGATCCTTGTATAATCTTGTCTACGTACAGAAAAATACTTAACTGTGACGATCAACAGTGTATTCCATATCAGACCACCGAATCGTCTACCTTGGATAACCGTGTTTATCTGGGGTTTAAAGTGATCAGTTTCCTTTAGCACACGAATTACTTTAAAACTTGATGACCGTGTTTGGTAATGCACTTTCCTTGGATTAGATCGGAAATTAGGCTCTTGGTGGATATTGTACTTTGTGAATAATCCTGACTTCGCACTCCACTCGATGCACCAATCGATGCGGTTATACGGCGGTATGGTATATAACGCACTGTTGTGCAAATACAAACTTTGATTCTTCGAGATGTATTATGTGTGAATTTGTTTGCATTTTAAAATCTCTCTCTCTCTCTCTCTCTCTCTCTCTCTCTCTCTCTTACATTATATATAAAATAGAGTTGTTCATACACTGCTAACAAACAAAATATATTGTTTTAGCACAAAATCGTAATAATTCGTGAAATTACCACCTTACTTATCAACAGAAGGCCAGCATCTTTGCAATGCAGACAGCGTGAAACATGGTAAAATAATACAAGGCAAAATGTGTTGTGATCTCACAGAAAAGGTTTCGTGCGATTGAAAACCTTAGATGTACTTATTCAGCATGTTTACTTTCAGTATGCGTATTTATATATTGAATACGTTGCGTAGAAAATCTCTAAGTCGGACACTGCAGGTGCACGTGAAGTGGGTTCAAACATTTTGTATTTGAACTCATTCATAAAATTAGTCAATCAAATCAGGATTTTGGCGCCTCATAGTAAATGGTAAATACAGTGGTTGTCTATCAAACCCTGTAGTTAATTAAAATCAGCTGATTATTATCAGTGTTCCAAATTTAGTTATAAAATATACATGTTGTTACGTATATGTAATTTAATTACTTGTGTGTTAGTTTTGAGTTCTTTTTTTGTTTTATTTTTGTTTCATTACATTTTATTGTAATGATTATTTTCACGGGATTTGATATTTTTGAAAAAATATCAGTCTGATTAGAACGTAACGGTTACTTAAGCACTATTTTTAGCTCACCTTGGTTCATAGACTTTGTAAATATCGAGTGGAAACGATTGGCTATTACCAAAGTCATGTTCTGTGTGCGTGATAGCTCCAATTTGTAAACAACATTTTTTATTGAATCTTATAGTAAGATTCGTTAAGGCGTACGTGTCTATCGGCTGTGCGCTATTACTGCGTTGTTCCATTTGGGTGACAACGTGGGCCACCATGTGATCTAAAATTGGGGTTTTAATACTCATTCTCAGAGTTTTTTATTCAGTCGTATCTTTACACCTTGAGGGTACTATTGTTGATGTCAGATTGTTTTGAAGTTCATCTATTTTTTGGAATTTAATAACTCATTCTCTAGAAAACTACACAAGTGCTTCATATTTATAAAAGTTCTGGGACAAAGAAATTCAGTGGAAATTTATTCTGGAATTCTATACGGAAACATTATAAACTGTGATTCAATCGAGGATCTGTTGCCACCAGTACAACGACCTAATCTGACATCATCGCCTCCATATTGGAATTTCATCGAGATTCGAACTTGGATTCAATTAGAACTGTTTAGTGATAGAACTTATATTTTTCAATCTTAGGATTAAATTTTGGATTATATTCACAAACCGTAAGTCCTATTTTCTATTTTTTTTACGTTGTTTTCTAGGGAAATAAATCATTTTTGTTAAATTTACAAAGCTTGTTGGCTTCACTCTTTTCTTTTGTTACTTTTGTACGAGCCTACACGTAACAATGTAAGCATACGTCGTTGACACCCACCCTTCAATTCATCCATTGATCCTGGTATATGTGCATGCCAGCATACACCCAGCCACCGATATGTTGGTATAATTCGTCTTTCTCTGTTTATGCAGCGACTCAATCGACAAGATTTCTTAAATTTATTTATTTATTTATTTGACTCCATGCATACGGTAAATAGGGATAATTACATTTAATACAGTCCGTTTGGTTTAGAAATGTCCAGACTGAATCCAGATAATTTGAAAATCACGTAGTGTTCGTGTGGTGGAAAACTATCTGAAACGAGCAGATAATAACTAGAGTACCAGTGGCCTGAATCAATGACTGATTGGATTCTGGTGGAAGAACTTGCCAAGCCCTGGATAAAACAGGTTTTATATCAATCAGTGGTCCCGTCTACCCGTACCTTCAATTTATAAATTCCATGCAGGTAGACTTTTCAGTTATTTGTTCATTCATGACTTACATTTGATGGGTATTTTCTCCTGTCAGTATTTAATCCTGGATATTTTACTTCATGGGGAGTCAACATGATACCATTCCATAGGGTTCACAGCTAATGGCTTCCTAGTAAAAGAGATATGTTACCCAGGCGATAACTGCCTGTCGTAGCTCGCAATTACATGTATATCACAGCAAAATAGTCATTTCACAGTTGTATTGGCACATCTTCTGCATTTTTGAGACGATCCTAACTGGCAACATCTGCAACCATAAATATGTAAGGTTCTGTTTTGTTCGAAATGAAGGAAAGGAAAATATCAATGCATACCAAGAAAAAAAAAATAGGTTGCTGACGGGTTGGTCCAAGTCACCTATTTGATTTGTTTAATGATCGAAATCTAGTGTGTTACCTGGTAACTATTTCAGATAATTGCAGCACCAAGGTTATCTTGCTTATTACGGTCCCGCGTAAACTTTGACAGGTGGCTCAAACAATATGTAATCAACCTGTACTAAATTCATCTTAATTTAACTGCCTTGGATCGAATTTCGCATTCTTCTTTCAAATTCAGCTTAATTCATAGCTCATAGTTTGAACGTATAAGTCCGTTTTCAAAAAGCGCCTGACATACAGCGCGAATGAAGAAAACAATTTACTGGTCATTCGCGAAATAAAAAAAAATAATTCTTACACAGTAAGTTGGAATGGAAAATTATACCAATTGCCGAATCTGACCTCGAAAACAGGATTCGGATAATACTTTTTGTCCTGCAACAGTTGCAATCATTTTACTGTGCTTGGTTTTATTTATTTTGGTCGTTTATCGGTTTATGTAATCGTACATGTACATGTTATTACTAGACATTCCACTTATAACTACAGCGATAATATCAACGTATATCTGTGCACCGTGTTCTTTTTGAGTGATACGGTATGCAATAATATCAAATATGGTTGCTTATATTTAGATAGAAGAAACAGAAAAAGAAAATTGTCATTTTCTTTTTGCTGGTTTTAAGGACACTTTGAAGAAATTATTGGCTATATCATGCCGAGGAAATCGGAACTAAGTTCTTTTCCCAAGGACGCGACGAGGTAGCCGACCCGGGCTGGACTGGAACGGTATCGAACCCGCCACTCTAGCGTTACGAGTCGGGCGCTGTATCAAGTGAGCCACCGCGAGTCCTAGAAGAAGAAGAAGAAGAAGAAAATGATGATGATGATGGATCAGAAGTTTTAAATTAGATTCATAAATTGCCTCTCTTCCCTTCCCAATCGACGAAGATTGTATAATTACAATAATTTAATTAAAAAAATATATAATTACAACACGCGTCTTCGTTCATTTTATCCTCACGTAACATCCTTGAGAAAAGTTAACGTTTTATTACAACATCTCTTACATGATTATACGATTTTCACCTTTACAAATTATAAGTTTCTTCCCGTCCTTCCCCATTTTTCCCCCTGGCTTCCTAAAAAGACAAATGAGCCTAATCATAATATGCAACGGGTGTTATCATGAAATATAGCAATGACGTCACATTTACGTATATGGATTGGCCATGGGTACAAAAGCGGTAATACGTTGGTAGAGGTCACTGAGTATCACTTAAACGACGAAAAAGTTTCATCCTGTTTTTGCAAACACGGTATGAACAAAGGGTGTAGTTTCAGTTATTTGCAAAGAATGCCTCTCTTATCCTTGCTTATAAAATAAACAAAGAAAATAAGGTTCAAATGTAAACAAGTGAGGGCCGACAGGATTTGAGAAACTTCATGGGAACGGTTGGGATAGATACAGGTATATGGAGAAAATTCTCTCTCTCTCTCTCTCTCTCTCTCTCTCTCTCTCTCTCTCTCTCTCTCTCTCTCTATATATATATATATATATATATATATATATATATATATATATATATATATATATATATAAAAAGGCATTCCCATTGCATTAACATTATTAACTTAATATTCATATTCATAAGAGTCATTTGTTGAGAAAATTAAAAACTACAGTTGCACTGTGGATGCGATTGAGCCTTTTCTTTTCCTTTTCGTAGTGACCGTGGTCGACATTAAATTGATTTTTCAAAGAAATAAATTAATTGCTATATTGAAAGTTTAATAAAAGGACAAAAAGGTCATTTCGGAGTAACTTTTTCTTGTTTATCCCCTCGTTTTTCCAAAATGTGGGGGTTTTTTTGTTTTTGGTTTGTTTTTTAATGAAAAGGTTATTATTCTTTTATCAGAGTTCCCAAAGGAGTGGAATTCATATCACTGGAATAAATATATATATGGCGAGAATGAAATCTGCATAGTGTAAAGGTCATGGGAAAAAATAAAAAGAATTAAATGAAACGAAGCGCTCCAAACTTTTTATTTCCTACAAATTCTGAGGCGCTTAACAGCGTTGAAAGCATTGACTAATGTAAATTTAATTGATAATAAAGAATAAAAATTGCCAGTTTACAACTTCATAATAAACGAAAGTAATAGTTACGTCAAACAGGAGAAATGTTCTAAGATCGTTTTAGTTTTGCATGAAGTCAGTGCAATTTTTTTGACGTTGTGACATTAGTATAACACAATTGCCATCATACCATAAATCCGTTCCACAGCTATTAAACTAAATACTTCTGAAACTGCAGCGTAACTATCTCACATCGGACCCCACAGCAAACTTTCTGTACCGCTTCCCCGCCCCCCCCCCCCCACTTTGTTGTCGCTTTAGACCTGACCTGGCTGGGCCGGGCCCCCAAGACGGCTGGGCCCCACAGCACGGCCGTACCTGCTACCACGGTAGTTACGCCAATTTTCTGAAAGAGGGACAATTGCAAAGGGATGTCGTGTGCATTTGCAGTAAGTACGATGCCGGCATACGTCTATGCTGTTTTCATGTAACTCTGACTGGAATGTCTTATTGTGTAGCATTAAGGAAACTACGCGCTGTCTAAACCAGATAGTTGATTGAAGTGACGGCTCCCATGTGGTCGACCAGTTAACTTGAACTAGTGTAATGTATCAGTTTTGAATTGTATAAGGGTGTCTCGTACTAACTCGTGAAAGTGCAATAAATGAATTGTAAAATGCATCTATTTTTCTTTCCGAATTTATTTCTAAAGTCCTTCGCCGACAACTGCATTACCGTTCTAGTGCTCGTAAGATCTCACATAACTGTCATCTTGCCATATTTAGTGAAAGAACGGAATATCAATCCTTTTTCAGGTAATGCACCACGCTGATGTGAAGCTACCAATAACTCGGTGCAGTTCAGGCGAAAGTTTCCAAACTGGCCGTTATGGGTATGGCGTAACTGTGTGAATAACGTCATTGACTAACCAAATGGGAGACATACAGCTACTGGTCATAAGCCTATATTATTGGTCTGCAAATTTAGGTCGGGTACCAGAGAATTTAATTCCTGGAAGTGAAAGCGATTAAGCTGCGCCAGCGATGCTTTGAGAGACGCACGTCTAAAGTAAGCGCAGCTGTATCCTCTTTAACCCAAATTAAATCCATCAAGTAATGGTTCTTTTTACAATATCTAAATAACCAGGACCACCAGTGAGGATAATCTTCAATGTTATATTTTCTAAAACAGTCAAATATTGTGCAAAATACGTAACTCAAAAGCAGTCTATGGATATGACCAATTGAACATCTTCGTCTCTTCGAATCGAATAGTTTCGACTCTCGCAAAGAAATTAGAAAGTAATCGTATTGATGCTTCCCAAATTGGTAAATTTTTGGCGGATGAACATCTAGCTAAATTTGCGAAGAATAGATCTTCATGATGTTTGTTACAAATAACACTTGTCGACACTTCAACGTTCATAAAATACCTGTATAATAAAAATTTTTGGTTATTCCTGAAACATCTGAATTTAAAAAAAAAATGGAAAACAAATTATTGTTTTTAAAAGTCTCTCATTATTGCTACGTTGATTAGCGATGACATATGGAATAGTTGCAATGGCAGTAAAGTTATTTGGATGTAATTACAACGAGCTTGAAGTCAGTTTAAAATGGACACCATTTAGATATTATCATAGTATATAACAGTTTAGGCTGATTATGCTCCAATTAGGATCGAGCGGAACGTGGTTCGGCCATTTCTGTAAGGTCGTGAAATAACTTCGGAAGAGGTTGTAGGAATACACATCAATGTGAGGTGTTTGGTGATTCGTAGCGCAATATAGATGTAGCGACAAAAAAGGCCGATGATATTCCGATTGTGACTTTGTCTCCTTCCTCCGCCATATTGTTAATTATGAACAAAAGTAGTTCAGACTATAGATTTCAGTAACGACGAATTACAGCCAATGTTTCTTTCTCAACTTTACGAACAAACGTCACAAATTCCGTTGTTTATTTGTTTTTAAACCGATCATGTCTATTTAGGCATTATGATATTGCGAACTACAAGCAGGATTTTCTTACCTCCGAAATTTTAAGAGATTTACAACTTGCGAATCTATGCACCTCCAGCTATGAAGATTTGACAACGGGAGTGCCCCAATAAGCATAGGCAATTTTACACTTTGGAAAAACACATATTAACACACTTACTGAAAGAAGTATGCTTTGTTTAAATTACTTCCAAGAGCTGTATTAGATTGACTTCACTTAGTCATGAAACTAATAAAGTAATCGGGCCACGTGTTTGGAACTAATTTGTTGCTCTTGACATAAAGAGGTGATCTTAGAGATTGTCGGTGTAGGGATGATATGCAAAATTGGATCGTAAATTAAATGCAAACAAATATTAGAAAAGGCAATATATAATAGGGTTAAAAAAAATAAAAACTATAGCAGCTTTGACAGTTTCAGAATAGCAAAACCGATACAACAGGGGTATTCTTTTTTCGGATCACTACTAGGTTCTTATCAAATATCTTCATCGCGACAAAACCAGGACCAACTACTAGCTTTTATCGCCAATCACGCTTGTTGCCTATTTCTACGTTCACTCGCTTCCTGATGTTTTTCACCGTTTTGCCAAAGACGGCATTATCCATGGGCTATAGAAGGTTTTCTTTTTTTTCTGTGTTAAAGTCGATATAATTCTTTAGCCAGGCTTCTTGCTTTAATTTGATCACACGGCGAATTCTAACTCTTTTCCGACCAAGATCTAGACACTACTTCAGGGTTTTGTTTATTTTTATTTTTTATTTTGTTGTTGTTGTTGTTGTTGTTGTTGTGAATGACAGAATGCATCTTATCCTTCAGGTCTGGAATTAGCTTTGGAATGTCGAAGCTGCCAACACCTAGCTTTTTCTTTAACTCTAATCGATGTGTACTTAACATGGCGTCGTCTATAGTGCTATTTTCTGGAGTGAGAGAGGTAGTCTAAATAAACTTCTAGAATGTAGATCGTGTCATCATCACTTCGCAATCCTTTTCCAGTAAACTGTTCCCGCGGTCTCCAAGAAAATTTGGCAACATGAAGTTTTTGTGTCATTGCCCTCCATACAGATTATTAATATTCGGTAAAACCTTTGCTTGCTCACCTTTGTGCCATCATAACAAGGCAGATACTTGTTGTTTGCAAATAAATGACTACAAGAGATCACTGCTGTTCTACCGAGTAGTCTTATTTTCGATAAAGTGGTATATATCGATGTTCCGAATCAATTCAGGCTGAACCTTAGACATCTTTTATTTTCTTTTTTTATATTTCCCGAAGAAAACATTTAAGGTTCCAATTGGTGGGGGGTGGGGGCTGGGCTCACAGTTGCCAATTTATGAGTTAAAATAAGTGTGAGATATTGATAAGAAATGGCTCAAAGTTGACAATCGTAAAGCATAATTAGAGTAAATGTGCCCAGCGGTTTATCGGAGAGAGAGAGAGAGAGAGAGAGAGAGAGAGAGAGAGAGAGAGAGAGAGTCAAAATATTGATTACGTTTCTTTTGGTCATGGCATGTCGTGGGGTCGTTTTTACGTCATTCAAGTTATAACAACCATGGACCTGCAGTCATTTCAAAATGACCAATATTAATAGCATGCGACGGAAAAGGATGATAATGTTTCTACTGGCATACTGGGTGACGTCAAGTACTTTTCCAGTGCAATGAGGTTTTCGTTTCTTCACATCAACATATTTGTATTGTTTGCTTGTTTTAATCAACCATTCATACGTGAATTGGGATAAGACAAACGAAAAAGTACTCGAAATGCATAGAAACAAGAACTGAAGTTTGGGAACCAAATATAGCGAGTCCGAAAAACACACTTGGCAATATGTTTTTTTTGTTTTTTTGTTTCAAATGGAGAAGCGTTAAAAGAAATCGAAATATATGCAAACTTACGATAAGTTTACATGTGTTTTAAATTTGCGATATGATTCTCCATTGAACCCCACCTACCCCTACCCCCCCCTCTCTCTCTCTCTCTTTCGCGTGTCACATGGGAATAGATCTGCGTGTAAGAGTATATGATACATAATTGCTAACTGTGTAAAGGAATAGTCTTTATTCCTGGTGATAACATAGAATAAAAACTGGTGTAATACATTTCCTCTGTCACCAATACAGCTTTTATTGTACCAATGAATCACAAAACCCATGGCAGATTTAATTCGTTTGTTAGCCTGGATGTATCCTTTGTTCAAATTTATATGACACTGCCGGTGAATCTAAGCACTTTATAATTATCTTTGCAGATCAATTTGTCTCATTTATGCGTTTGAAGGATTTAATGACTTTCTCAAACAAAATTATGTTCATATAATGACCCATTACCGATAGTAATAACTGTTCTTTATGAGCGACCATATCATTCCGATCATTATATTTCTAAAAATTATCAGGTAATATTGATTGAGCTTCAAAAGTATTGTCAGTCTTGTATTTAAGTTTTATCTAGCATGTTATTGAGGACAGTATAAACTTTTTTCCATAATTTATTTTCCGTGTGTGGTTTAATATAATCCGTTACACTGCATTTGAGATAACGATCATGACCCTAGATTTTAATGTTTTACATTTGGGTGACAGTACTTCACGAATTTTGAAGAACATTTTCATCTATGCATTATTTATGATGGACTATGCGAAGAGAATTTGTATTGTCAAATTGTCTGGCAATATTAGCAGCTCTTCCCATTATAAAGACTTTCAAAAATGGTACTAACAGCTGCCTCGCTTGGCGCTCAGCATTAAGAGGTTCGTGTTAGGACTGGTTGGCCTAGTGTCAGGATAATGTGACTGGGTGGAACATCATGCTACATGTCTACTGCATGATGCCCCAGTGTTAAACATCACTATAAACTGTCACACTGCAGACATCGTAGCGATATGACTCAAAAACTGTTAAAGCTACGTTAAAAATCTAAATCACACACACACACACACACACACACACACACACACACACACTTCCCATTATAGTGTTCATAAATTTGTCAAAAATGTTTTTAATCGGCACTTTAAACGACCTACTATGGAACAGTATGGTCCTTTTTTCATTCACGTGATACAAGCTTTTTTTTGAAGAAAAAAAAAATTAAATTCATTCACAGGTTTTTACACCATTTCCCACAGCCCCATTTGACTGGGTTTAGGGATGACAATAAAGTAAACAAATGTAACTTAATATCCTCGTCAAAGTCAAAATGAAGATAGAACTACAAAAGCACAAATGAATTAAAGACAGTAAGATATTTATCCTTAATTTGATGCAGTCATACTTAACAGAATCAGAAAAGGTGCATCCTTAGATTTAAAGACAGAAAATAATTAAATAAGAGGCAAGCAGTATCTTACACAAGCACGCACGCACACACAGAGACACAGTCATAAAGACACACAGACACACACACACATACATACACTATATGAAGTAGATCTAAGTTTTGTAAGAAATTTTATATAGATGTTTGCTAGATTTAGATCAGTACTGTACGCTGTTGGTCTATGTCTTATTAGCAAGCGTATAAGAAAAACATTAAAAAAATACTTCAGCAAGAAACTGGATTTCGTTCACATCAATTTTAAAACAAAAATTACCACCTTATTTTAAATGGATGAATAACAAGGGTATTTAAAGCATGAAATGGGGGGGAGGGGCGGGGTATGTACAGTTCATATAGACCTTGAATATGAATGAGTTAAGCATAAAAGAAATTACTAATGCCTAAATATCCCTATATTTTGCATGTGCCAGCTTCGTGGATCGAATCTACGACCGCAGATGTGCAAAGCGAGGGATGTGGTTGTCAGGTGTTATCGTGTCCACTTTTAGTTTTAAATGACGCACCTGTGCTCCGACTCTTTCAATTCCGCGATTCGATCTTTCGACTGTAAATATTGACATTCCGCTATCCAATCTCTCAAGGCACTCGATATACAGAATATGTCTATTGTTTGTTCACCTAGGTGCTATAAATTACCAAATTGTTTGTAGGTTCCACTCTACCTAAAAGCTTTCTTCTCTTAGTCTACTTCTCTACCGTACTCTTTACAAAGAATGGATTTGATAAATCTATAGACATTCCATTTTACACGTTCTGTTAATTAAAATGTTGTAATAGTGATTTTCTCATATCTAGCACTTTTTATGATTATATAATTGAACACAAGTATGTTAAAACTTGGGATTAGTTGTGTGCCTGCAAAATCATGAGTTTACAATACCACCACATCGAAGTTTTGTGTATGGATCAAGTTCGAGTACGACTCGACCGTTACAGGAACTACATATCTGATGTTGTAGTTTTTGATTGAACATATAAATGTATGCATGGTTTGATTATTACACTTTTGGTTCTCAAGAGGGAGTTCTTCAACTTCGTCCTGTTCAGTACTTTGAAACACTCTAGGAATATAGAAACAGCCAATATCTGCCGAAAGGGTTCGCCGACAGTAGGCTTATATCGTGCAATAGTCGCACTGAAAAAAAAATACATTTTAATTTATTACAGTATTAATATGGTTTAAGTGCTTCTTTGATTCGTTATATTGAAATCAGATTTAATTATTTAATCATAGTTTTAAGTTCAAACCTGCATTTATCTTATGTCGATTACAGAATACGTTCTTATAGCTATTGCTTTTGTATATATTATTGAGTCTTTTTTAACCGGCTACCGGCAGGCTGGTTTTACCTCTTTTTATACCTGCGATTGTTGTGGTGTTAAGTCGTAATAAAATGTCATAATTTCACATGCTGATTTGGTATAGAATTTTTTTTCGTGTTCAAAATGACTTTCGTCGGTTTTAGGTGTATAATTTGTGTACATAGCAATTGATTAGCCCATACGCTCCAAGTCGTACATTATTATTATAGATATAGTACATTCAACAATCCAGATAATTGCTCAGAATGGTCTTTGAGAAAAAACATAACAAAACAGAAAAACCAACAGAAACCACCAACTCTATATAAAAGAATTATCCCATGCACATGTCTGACATGGGTTCTAACCAGGAGCAGGGGAAGTGAAAAGCGACCCCCTCTTACAGCTGTTGTTATACAGCGCGTTCGCTTATAGTCCACATACGGTATTCTCAAAGTATTTAGCACTTTCTTTTTGTATGAAATTCAAGCTCCCAACTCCGAAATAAGATAATGATAAATGAATGACAATGTATAATCCAGATTTAGCAAGCACGAATAGCCAGAGAAATAAATGTCAGGAAAATTTTGAAAGTTCTATGATTTCAGTTTTATTTTGGAAAGTTATAAAACTTCAAAACATTTGGACTTTAGCTTGAATTCGATCTTGAAAGCGAATGAAACTATCACTCTGCGAAAACCAATACCCACCGATGTAAACCAACCATTTTGCATCTCTGCACAGAGAGCTGAAATCAGAAACAAACAATTCTCAATTTATAACGTAAACTAATCGGGAATGGTTCAGGCAAATGTTTTGGAATTGATTTTGTTACACACGGTTAGAAATAGCTAGTTTTGACACTTAAAAGATTACAAATATCCGGCTTCTGGCCCATCTCACTTCGTTTTTTTTTTTTAAACGACGTGTATAAGGTTACATGAAGCAGAGTTGAAAGCCTACGTGGGACTGGTAAATGATGACCTGACGGAAGCTATGTTGTTTTATTTTTAAATATAAGCTAAACAAAGTATGCTCACTAAAGCTTTATTACTCAATCCATGCACTAACAAAGTAACAATGAATTGCGGCAAGTTTCGACTAAGTCATGTTTCATTTATGTATTAATTTTCTGATGAATAATATGAGCTGCATTCCCCATATGCAAAAGAAGGTCGAGACTACGAAGTCATTCTGTTACCTTTTAATGAAGCAAATAATACTATTGTCAACGTCAAAAAGAAGAACTGAGCAACAGTCTACTACCAAAGCAGGGTTATGTTTTTCAGGAAATTTGCAAAGTTGTGAAGTCTATTATACCGCTATATTGGCATGTTTACACCAACCGTGTTTGTCCACCATGACAGATAACAAGAGATTCACGCAGCAATTCATTTTTCAAAACTGGGTTTGGTAAACCATATTTGGACAGCGTACGACACATTATTCAAAGCTCGCCATATTTACTACGTTTCAAAAAACGCCGAAAAACGAGGATGTATTCGAAAGTAGTGAACTAATATAGCCTGATGACCCAAAAGAAAGAATTCGTATAAGGAAGGTAAATGTTATTTTACACGTATTTCTTCTGTGAAATTGAGCAATTCTACTGTTAATTAAAAGCACTAGTTGATATGTCTGCAACATCTTCAAACATTCAGACAGTATGCGAAAAAGCGATGGGTGTGAATCCCATCCAGCTGCTCCACTGATACATATAAGATCGTTTTAGTACCCCACCAACGGAGATAGAAGTACTAATAATAGTACTCTGTTTTTCTCTTAAATTACTACTGTAGTATTAAGTCATTCTGCATTTTTATCGAATAACGCATGTTGACTGTCTTCAGCTAGCAGATCAGCTAGTTACGATGTTGTAGCCGCTGTCGAGGCTATGAACTGAACCCATATCATGTAATGGAGCAAATTAAAGTATTGTTACGGTCAAACATAATAATTGGGTAAAAATATAGTCCCTAAGTATAATATCGAAGAAAATTAGGCTTATGATGAAGTTATTAAGCCAATATAATATAAAATATATTTGTATGGTTTCACTAACTGCACGTTGTTCGCCGTGACAGATAATGCGAGATTCTCGCAGTAAACTCGTTTTCCCAATAAGCCATGCTGTTCTATATTTGGATATTCTACGATACGTTATTCAGTGCATACTATTTACTACGATTTGTTTATATTTACAAATAAGGATGCAATGTCTTTGTATGGCACGCGAAAAAAAAGAGGCTGAAAATGGAAGTAGTTATTAGATGAACTGTATGGCGGACGATCCGAAAGGAAAATATATAGACGTTATTTTGCAAGTATTTCTACAATGAAATGCAACAATTCTGGTATTAAATAAAAAGGAATATTTAATTTCTTCAAGTAAATGTATCAAAGATCTTCATACTTTTTGACAATATGCTGAAAAAGCGCCGGGTGTCATGCACACCCGGCTGCTCCATTGATATATATTTATTCGTTTTAGTACTCCTTCGACGAAGTAGAGGAACTAACATTAGTACTGGCAGATAGCAAGATACAAAACCAGTTTTAACACCATTAGGATTTTATTTAAGTTTCCACAGCAATATAACGTGCATCACAGATGTGTTTGCAGGGGAGACTTCGTATTTCACAGAACGATTGTTTCGTATTGGTATTTGTGATACGTTTCTTACCATCTAGGTCTCAGAACGATTGTTTGGTATTGTTCTTTGTGCCACGTTTTCTTACCATCTAGCTCTCATTGAATTTACAGCTGGAATTCTGTATTCAATCATTTGGGGATTTGTGAATGGCAATGCGTGATACTCACTAATTATCACGCCCTACACTGTCCAGGCTCACGCCTACACGTTAAACGCATCTCTCTCTCTCTCTCTCTCTCTCTCTCTCTCTCTCTCTCTCTCTCTCTCTCTCTCTCAGTGTTGCGGTATCTCAGTTTTTAAAGTGTCTACCTCGTAATTCAAAGGTTTAGAGTTCGATATCAGCCCAGGTCATCCCGGGTCAGTTTTTTGGTGTGTATTTGGGCACAGCTTCCATTTCCTCGGTATGATATTTGAGAATGAGCTCGTACCAATCATAACATCAATGGCTACATGTTTCTTGCAGAGCTTTTGTATCACGTCATTTTAAAATCCTGGCTAACTGGTGCTTGTCCCCTTTTTCGGTAGGTGAAAACATGTGATGCAATCGGGTCTTACCCTTCACGTTGCCTTAAAATACTCAAATTCATCTATCACACAGTTTAATTAAAATTATTCTTTGAATATCTTTGGATTACGTTTCAAAATGAAATTAGCAAGAAATATATATTTAGTAGCAAGACAAACATCGCAAGCCTTTTTTCATTTTTAAAGTCCACGGCCTTTAAAAACGCAGCCAAACATCTTGATTGAATCAGATGGCTTGTTTGATTGTTTCGATACCAGTAATTAGGTCATAATTTAGTTTTCTGGAAATGGGTAGTATAGAAATAGTGTGTGTGTGTGTGTGTGTGTGTGTGTGTGTGTGTGTGTGTGTGTGTGTGTGTGTTTATTTTTAACGTAGCTTTAACAATTTTTCAGTCATATCGCTACGATGTCTGCAGTGTGACAGTTTATTGTGATGTCTAGCATTGGGGCATCATGCCGCAGACATGTAGCATGATGTCCCACCCAGTCACATTATCCTGGCACGAAACAGACCAGTCCTAACACTAACCTCTTAATGCTGAGTGCCAAGCGTGGGAGCCGCTAGTACCATTTTTATAAGTCTTTTGTATGACTCGTCCGAGGTTCGAACCCGCGACCTCCCGCATCCGAGGCGGACGTTCAAATACTAGGCCACCAGAGCGGTCAGTATAGAAATAGAAGCAACCATTCAAAAGTGAGATGGATCACATCTTTGGTTTGTTTGTTTATTATTGTTATTATTATTATTATTATTATTATTATTATTATTATTATTATTATTATTATTTTATATTTTTCTTGACACAGGAGACATTTTCTTTATTGGTTTGATAGTATGTAAACATTATTATTGAGCTTGGCACTTTAGCGTTATTACATAAATGAAGTTGTAAAATAGGTTAGCGGGCTCCATTACAGTTTTCTCACAGAGTTAAACATTAGTTTTACACACCAAATTAAACATTATTGTATTATCAGTTACATTAATCGATCAATTAGCTACGTGCACTGGCATGTTTGATTACGGTACTTGCAAGTTATTCGGATGTATTAAATAACCCATGAATAGCACAATTTGACTGCTCTCCAACAAGTTATCGCTTTCTGTGAGAGTGATATTACGTCAGGCGACATTAATCACGTGACGATGTCCTTCTTTGTTTTTATTAAACACAAAATGGTTACTTCTTGCCCTTTGGCTTTATCTTCCTATGGCCTAGTTTAGTTTTTCAATGATCAAGAATACACGGAATGAAGAAGTATGATGCTGCTATCATTATCGTATTTTACCAAAAAAAATTGGTGTACTTATGGTCAATTTCAAACGAATAAGACATGAAAATGAATTATGCGCATAAATTACAAAATGACAATAAGCACAAAAGATATACGAACTTATACATTTGAAACATGGAAAACTTTATTCCACAAACTTCCGCTCTACTTCACCGACATCAGCGTCTTACAGAACCTCTGCTCGTTAAGATATATGTACCACTTTTTTTCTTTTTTAGCGTTGATGATCTTGATGTTAAGTTATAACTTCAGATCTGAAAGAAATTGACCTTTTTCGGACAACACGTGGGCTGGAAATGCCCTCATGAATATCACGTGACATAGGTACAAAATTGTGGATATATATATATATATATATATATATATATATATATATATATATATATATATATATATATATATATATATATCGTTATTACTGTAAGCTCTAACATATTATATGTTTGTATATTATTTAAAATGGGATTAAAAGCAAGTGCTACAGGTACGTATTCTTGAAAATGTATATGTATATATAAATATGCTCAGAACATTCCATCTAATAATTGTGGTTTATTTTCCTGAGCTAATATCACTTTCGAAAAACACTATGTGTAGATGAGTATTAGAAGCTATTCGCATCCACCTGTAAGTGCTGACAAGTTAGAATTCGCCCGCATCTGTCTTGAAGTGTTGACAAGTTACTTTCCTATATTTCATCGGTTCAAAGGTTTGTGCATAGTCTTGAATCGCTTGTATGATACAGCATTTTCAAAAATAATTTAATTTATGAAGGAAGATGCTTTTATAATTTGGGTATATCTTAGAGAGTTCCTAATCAAACCTATCAATTCTGTTGATGACCTTGATAAGTGTCATATCATTATTGATCTCTCCTTGTGAAGGATCATTACGTCAGTCGTTTTGTCATAACTGCCTGAAACATTGATTGGTTTGCTTGTTGAGTGAGTGATCGATAGATCGATTGATTAAAGCTTAAAACTGATTTTTGGTTATTTTTGCAATTTCTGTTTTCAAGAAAAAAAGAAAACGGAATACACCGAGAGCATATATATTTTCTCGACATATTTTGTTTTCCTCGATCTCGAAGTCATCTGTCATCCCAGAATGTTTATTGAACCTTGAAACTGTCGCATGTTAAGTAAACACAGGTGGAAAAGACTTTTGTTTAAAAATCAATCCTCGTAAGAAATGAGGCGCTTTAGGAATGATTCAGCTGTGTGTTCGAAACCTCTCATTAAACATGCCAGCGTGATCTTCATTTCAACTTTTTACGTCAACGCTGAATCAAATTTTAATCTTTTTTTCTTCTCGACAGTGAATATAAAAATACAATTTTGAGCGTTACCTTACATTCGGTAAAATGAAAATACGGCGAATTATCCTTTGTGTGTAACCGTGAGGCATGAATTGCCCAAGAAAAAACCCCATAAAATACACTTAGCTTCCGACAGTCTGTTCCAGGAAAGAGAAAAGTATGGTTATATACATTATTTGACGTGAGGTCTGGGTCTACGTTGTTCACACATGATTACACGAGCAATTTGCACAGAATGACCTATTGAAATCAAGTATCTTACGTGCACAAAATCTTGAAGCCAATTTATTACATTAAGTGTCAGGAGTGCACATACCGCTGAAGTCAATTTATTACATTAAGTTCCACGTGCGGCTAATAGGTATGCAATAAACTGAACAATTTACGCAACTTGACGTCAAATGAAAAGATTTAATTTGTATTGATTCAGCTATTACACTGAAAAGTAAGATCCCTGTTCTGGCGTAATGGACTCCGTAATATGTAAGCGCATGAAGTTCAAGTCAGGCTAATATACGTGTGGTTCAAAGGTAACCTAAGCCAAAAACGTCTATACTCGCCTATAAGTCTGGTCAAACTGAAAACAACATAGACCTGATCTGCTGTCGAATCATGCGCCGGTAGATTGGGGTCCATATTTTTCTACTTACTAACCCTAACAAACTGCATAGATCCAGCTCTATCAGTTCATAATGCGACGGCAGATCTTGGACTATGCAGTTTGCAGTTTTATATATATATCCTAATTGGGTGATAATAAAACTCCACCATGTACGAGAAATAAGAAGTACATCTTTATCTTAAAATCCATACCATCAGCAAGACAGGTTTTATATCTCATTCAGCCCAGGTCAAAACTCGTTCTGTTCTTTTTTACGGCAGAATTTTGTTACGACTCTATGGTCTTAAGCTGAGTAACAGAAAGAGGTGAAACCAAAAGGTTATTAAAATTAACAAATAATCAATTTCTCTAAGTTACAAAGTTAAATTTTAGAGGAACTTTAATGGTTGTGAATCCTAAATGTTCTATCACAAGTCCAGAAGGACCGAATGTTCAGAACGAATTCCAGTAATCTTGAATGTGCTGATGTACCAATAGTCTTGATGTATCACAATGATATAATCCAGAATGTCTTTGAATGAGCTCACAGTAATTCCAAAGCAGTTTATTAGTCCAAAATATCAATGAGCACTTTGTAATTCCAATGAATAGTTTAAAAGATTCCTCTCAAATTATATTTGAGCACAGCAGTAAATGATTCCACAGACTGAACGTAAAATACGAAATGAATAATTTAATTTTCCTCATTCTTATTTGCTAATTTCACTCGACCTAAGGCACAATAAAATGCCCAGGATGTTGGTCACAAGTTCCTTCCAGCTCATTCTAAGTTTGTAAATAAGGTTAGACCTTGAACTAAAATGTCAGTAAACAAATTATTTATAACTTACAATCATGACAAAAATTAGGTACACACAAAAGTCTATCCTCAAACATGGATAAAAGTCAAGCACATAATTACATAGCACATCCTATTCCGTATATTAATTCGCAAAAGAAAATACATCATATAATGAAATGCTCTTCAAGAAAACTATAGAGAGCACTTTGTCTTCAAAATTTCAACATCAGTGTCCAAATGGATATACTTATTTTGTTCCAACGGTTGATCGCATTGCGAAAAAGTTGGGGTCTTTCGCCATCTCAGCCATATCGCTCTCTTGTAAGAAACGAAACGATAATCCAAGCTGATTTACGTCACTGCAATTCACCTTAGAATAGTTACCATAACATTTACTTTGAGCAAGGTCTTTAATTCTCCGGTTTTTTTGTATAAATCTGTTTTCAGGATCATCATCGTACCGAATGCGTGATTCCCGACTCAGCATGTCTCTGGACAGTAGCTTGTCCTCCCGGTCCACTGTCTCATCCTGGGGCGGTGGAAGAGGATCGTCCATGGACCTGACCTATCGAGATTACTTGTACATCTCTCTCTCTCTCTCTCTCTCTCTCTCTCTCTCTCTCTCTCTCTCTCTCTCTCTCTGTGACACGAAAATTTAACTTTATTAGAACATTATAAGGGTGTAGTACGTGATTAATTTCTTTTGGAGGTCAACCGTGATCTATACCATAAATTATATATTTAATTAATATTATCCACTAAGTGCACGCTGGTTAACAACTAGAATGGTAAAAGAAATTAGTCATACGTCCAGGGCCTAAAGATGCAGCAGTGTTCTAGTGGGAATTCCGTGCTACATTATCTAAACGATTTTCTTCTATACATTTGTTATCAAGCCACAAGAAAATAAATTTTGGTGTCACAGCATGCTAAAATTCCGCACATATTAAATATGGATAGATTTTCATAGTAAAAGGCATGAAAGTCAATTTATTTTGCCCAAACGTGTCAAAATATATAATTTTATAATTTACGTATAAATTTAATAGTACATAACACGCACCTCACTGTAAACAATATAATGTACCGGCAGATTAGGGCCTACGGTGTTCTTTCTACCAATTATTTCGTGCGATCAGGGTTGAGGTGCTGGTACACTGTGTGACAGCAGATCTTCGTTGGCTCTTTTCGCAGTTGGGTTATAATTTTATATGGGTAAATAGGGTATGTCACTAAACAAATCAACTCCATCAACATTTTTACAAAGTGATAACTTTGGAATCTACATTTGTGTGTTTCGGACGATTGTACAACGAGAGAAGCGTAACATATATAAAATTCATGCAGACAGCACGTCCCTGCTTCTGTGTTCATCTTTCCTTTCCCTGTCGGGCTCCTACAATAGAACCAATCACAACCAAATTTGTAGCGTTAATATATGCACATGACGTGATAAACAGCTACGGTAAGCATGATTGTTTAGCGTAAACAGCGTCATGAACTGACGGTCTGTTTCTAACCAAAAATGTGTCCCTTTAACGTGTCCCTTTTACTTACTTTTGCAAATTGCTTAAATTTCTTTCGAATTATACCAGATATTCTTCCTTAAAGCTACCAGATCAGCAGTGTAGGCACTTGTGTTTAAAGATTCATTCATAAACAAATGGCCCAAGAAGGCTTGACATCGCTTACATTGTTGATATTTATCTTTATCTAACAGAAAAAGAAGGACCTAAACTGCACACAAAGACTGGTTCACTTTCAACTACTATTAAACAAAATGATATAAACATTGTCTTAATTATTGTAGATCCATTTCTTGCAAGCATCATGCTTTCTCATCTATGGCCACATTTATACAGAGATTTAAGTACCTGAATTTGCCTTTCTTTATATAGAAAGATAATCGAATAAACTCTGACTGGTCAAAAAAAATTTTTTTTTTTTACATTATATGACAAACATTTGATATCCATTTTTGCTTTCTGAAAGTAGCATTCACTCTGAGCGCATTGTTTCGCATTGAAACCCTGTGGTAATAACGCTGAGCTAGATACCTACAACATCTGGTTCATATTGCATGCTTAATAAAACTGATTCCCGCCAACAGAACCATTCCTGGATTCTTCTTTAATTAACACATGATCTTATTTTTCAAATACGTCGTGGTACACTCTTTATTAAGGTATTTGATACTGCGCAAAAGACGAAACTGTGGAGTGGAACATAAGTTTAAGCACGTGTCAAACATCTTCTTATACTCGACTAATTGCAAAGATTTTATATTTATAACGCCACCTGATTGGATTACAATTCATGCACGAGCTCTTCGGTTTTCGGATGATCAAACCTCATCGTCTGCTCTAGTTCTAGGTACATGTAAGCACCTGCTCAGTAACAGCAAGATGCTTGTAATTTCATTCCTCATTTTGGATCTAAGGTCTGATTAACTATTTTCGATTTCAGCTCCTATGTACTTATATCAGTCAAGGCTCCGTGTCTTCTCAAAACATTCTAAGCACAAAATTCAACATAATTCTAAAAGTCTGAAAACATTTATGGTAAATGTAACTTATATAAGAAGGAACTTGCAAAAGAATGAACTTTGATGTTAAATGCAACATTGCAAAAGAATGAATATTAACGTTAATTAAACTTGTGTGTGAATGAACATTGACGTTATACGTAACTTGTATGCGAATGTGTTCTGGCGTTATAATAACTTGTATGAGAATGAACAATGACGTTATACGAAACTTGCATGAGAATGAACATTGACGTTATACGTAACTTGTATGAGAATGAACTTTGAAGTTGAATGTAATTAGAATAAGAATGAACGTTGACGTTAAATGTGACTTGTATGAGAATGAACTTTGACCTTAAATGTAACTTGTATGTAAATGAACACTGACGCTAATTATAACTTTATTAAGGAATCGCATTAAACTTAAGGTTGTATAAAATTAACTTTGATATTAAACGTAATCTATAAGAACGGATATTAGTGTTAAATGTAACTTGTGTGAGAATGAACATTGAGATTAAATGTAACTACGATGTTAATGAACTTTGACTTTAAATGAATCTTGTATGAAAATGAAGTTAAATTCATAGAAGTCCTAGCAGGGTCATCTTTATTTGATTCTGTTACTAGCATGCTAAATTTAAATTAGTATGGTACACTTCAAGTATCATATACGAAACTGAGCTTTCCATCTTGAGTTTCTAGTCAATGACATTTCAAATTACGGAACCTGACGGTGACGTCGCATGGTATTATTACATGTTAAGAACAAATTAAAAATGATTAAAAAAACCCATTATTTCTGATCTTTTTTTTATACTTCCAGCGGTCCACCGAAGCTGTCTAAATTCGATGAAAAGATGATCGAACTGAAGTTTTTGAAATATGAAATCAAGGCACACATGAAAAAGATAAATGCTTTGAAGCTAAAATATAGAGACTGGTTCAGCAGTAAGCAACAGTCGTTTCTGGATTCTGTCAAGCTAATTCAAATTTTGGCAGTAAAAATGGTTCCAAACGAAATATCTACACTCGAACATTTCAAGAAGGTACACCGTATGGCATGCAAATTTCCCAGAAACGGTACACCAAGAGACGGCGGTCCTGCAAAAATGGACGAATTTATGTTTTTTTGGAACGAGTTATGCAGTTTGAAATTAGAGACGGACGAACTATACGAGAAAATCGGTAAATACTGCGACAGTATCACAGACCTGAGACAGCCGGTGGTAAAGGACCGTGTTGATGAGATGTACAAGCAATTAAATATCGCTTTTTCGGAGGATTTTGATTTTACGTACATCAACAATGAAAAGGACAACCTTTTCACTTACAGTATATCTACATATGACCACAAGTACCATGGTCTCGTGGGTTATTTCCCTTATGTGATGACTCTCTCACTCAGGATGTTTCACTGTGCCCTCAAACTGCATTTGGAGAAAGAATGAATGCTGCTGCACATTTTGTATCCGAGAGTGAATGTTCTGTCAGTAATGATTTTAGTTGCCAATTATAACGGGATGAGCGTTGATTGCTTTTACTTTAGTGCCAAAGACATCTAAAGGAAAACAAACTGCTTATGACAAAAACCATGGTCTGCCTTTTTAGCACTCTTTTTAGGGATATTTTCTCAATTTTTTTTCAGCAATAGAGGATTTCATTAATGCATGGATATCGCCATATCTCTAAGCTCTTCATCTGTGAAGGTAGTAATATAGTCCGTACCTGAGTTGTCTATATCCGGAAAGCAGGGGTTCCATTGTACAGTTTCGCATTTTGCACGGTGCTTAATTTTTCAAGAAAAAGCTACTCCAGACGTTTGATCTGTGGAATCATATATTATTAAACAAAGAATCTGGTAATGTTTATGCTGACGTAAATCAGTTTCATTTAAGTATTCAGTGTGTACCTGATACCACTTGTATAGCTCTCTCAGGCTGGTCACCACAGAGTTCAATGAGAAATTATGCACTCAAAGTGAAGACACAGTGTTTTGAAAGAGGAAAAACAATGTGTACCAAATGTCTGAGACAAAACTGAACAAGTTTAGCTGTAAGATTTTCTTCAAATCTCGTTTGGACGAAAGCAATGTAAGGCACTACTGTTTCCGTTTGAGTGTAGATGTAGAAAATTTGTTTGTTAAACGGGGACAGGACGAATGTACCAGATCTCCGCAAGTATACAAACTTGATTAATCTTGCGTAAAATTAGATAAAATCGCCAGCTACACTGGAAATTTTATTTTGGTCTTGTTTGATGAACAGGTCCAAATGTTTGGCAGAAAAGAAACCATGGAGCGTATTTGGGCACAGCCAGTATGTCCATTATGTAACTATATCCATCGTTCTGTATACAAGCGACGTATTCATTGGCCGACGTCATGTGTTTGTGTGTGTGTGTGTGTGTGTGTGTGTAAAAAATGTTTATGGTGAAATTCACAATAATAGATAATACTGATAATATTTATTTTAAGAAACGCTATGTCTCTTTCTCAAGAAGAATCGATAAATCGTGGTGGATGAAATTTATAATGGATTCCTCAGGTTCCTCTCTGGACATTCGCATTGTTGCACAGGTTTAAAAGTTTAACGAAAAGGTATTCCCTTGATTTTTCCCTTCTGGTATTCATCGGCGTCTGCGTGAATCTTTCCAGGGGAAGGAGGCACAGCCAAAATCAAAGGGACGAAAGGTTTGTAGCTATAGACTTGCTCCCTTCCCCGCGGATGCGGATGTCCATGCTGATATTCCTTTTAACAAAAAGGAACGTGTATATCCCTGGAGTGTGAGTAGTGTTAAAGAACCAATAATTTTCTTTAATTTGGTATCTGAATGAATGAGATTTATCTGGGGTAGAGAATGCATAGCTAGACCTTACTTTTGATTTGTATCTCGTAGAAGTTTGCTAGCTCTGCATAGTTATTTTCACTTTCTGAACTTGAGAGGTAAATTATGAAAACAAGAGCAGATACCTTATTTAATTTATTTATTTAAAATTTCATAGTATACTTTCAGAAATTAGTGATGCCTACACTGTAAATATTCGCTTCTCTATTTAAAACACAAGAAAAGTTAGTGTACTTGGTGCGATTTCTAGCGTATTTCCTCAGCACACAGAAGCAACCTTTTTTCTATAAGCTGCCTGCTATAGACAGCACATGGATTTCCTAATAGTGATCAGAAACAACGTCATTTCAAACAGGTGAAACTTGTGTATGTGTATGTTAAAGCTATCTACATTGTGAGAGTTGTAGAGCAAACTACTTTGCTTGTTGACTTCCACATGTTCAGCGGTATTGCAAACTCCCGGAGCGGAACCATTTAAACCAACAATATGGCGGTTGGGCCGTAGTAGTATATTTATAGTTTTGTACCATGATGTTGCTTAGTCAATTCCGGTTGAGGCAAGTTTCCAGTTTAATTGAAAATGAGTTGAAATTTTAGCAGATTAACTAACTTTTGAATTTTTCTGGAAATTGTTGTCTTTCATGCTAAATATGCAGGTCTTAGCAGCATCTCGCAGTATTTTTATAATATTTTTAGCTTACGTCAGAGGCCAGTAACAGTTTTCTTGCCTCACGTGAAAAGAATCAGGGTTCACACAGTACGTTGCATAAATTGGACCGCCTTATAAACGTCTGAATTTATTTTCAACATTTGCTATTAAGTTTAACATTGTTGTTCTGTTTGATTTTGGGTCTCATTATTTCTAAAATAAACTTGATTATAACTGCAAATCGGTTGACCCTTGTATCAATAGACCAGATCTGACTTATTGACGTCATAATAATATTCATCATGGCACCTTTCGTAGACCAGAAAATATAAACGCGAAATGTCTGATATAAATAGTCAGTATCTTTTAAACGTAGCCGTTGATTTAAATATTTTATACGCTTGCTGTATCCATTCAAGGCACAAATGAAAATTTAGTTCATTTTTCTTTGTATATGAGTTATAGTTATATATATATATATATATATATATATATATATATATATATATATATATATATATATATATATATATATATATATATATATATATATTTATTTATTTATTTATTAAATTGATATAAATGCCAATGTATATTTTCTAATAATCAAGTGTACTAAAATTAGATACAGTAAATTAGCATGCATCTTAATTCACTGAGTTACAGTTTCTTTGCCAATCATGTCGACCTCATTTTAGCTGTAAGTTGCAAAATTTCTTTAAGAAATATAAATTAGATCGATTTTCATACAAAAGTATATCCGGTTTATTTCATACAAGCTCTGACGTTCTCCCCATATATCTACAGGATACATTCTTTCTAGTTTCAAAATTTGACTATCCAAGAGCCATCAACATTACAAGACGTGAATTTAAACAGGTCTGTGATAGTAGGTAGGGACAATGAGCAATTGAAAACAAAAACAAAAAATACCGATTTTTCTGTTAAAATGTGCCTGTTAACCTTAACACGCGCAAGACGACAGTCTCCATTGACCCGATGAGATATGGACAAATTTTAAGAGCACGTGCGCAGCGTGTTTCACACTGCTAAATCATAAACAAAATCTGCACAACTATTTGCCCAAAAAGTTACATTTATTTTATGATGGTTTTTCAAGTGATCTGATACATTGTATTAAATGTCAGAGATAATCTCAAAGGTCATGAGATCAAGACCTCAGCTATCACGGGTTATATCTGTACCCGACAATCATGCATTCAAAAGCATGGAAATGACTGGAGTAAAATGCATACGGTGTACACTAGGTTCTCCATTCTAAAACCCTAGTAGAACGCTGCAATATTACGGAAGTCAGTTGGTGATATGTCATTATTGAAAATGGCATCTTGTGCAGGTATTATATTTATCACGGAATTGTTTTATACAGTTGCATACAGCTTAAATTTCATAAACTGGAAGGTTTGTAAATTTTTCACTTCTTTGAAGTTACCATCTTATTTTAAAAAAATTTTTTACAAATAACGTTTTCACACAAGAGTTGTCTTCTTCGAATGCTGAAGATGTCCATTATATCAGGAAGCATGCAAAAATGATGGTCATTCCTACACGTAGTGCAGCATTTGCTGTATCTCTTGATTGTATTATTGGTAATTTGGATATTTATTCATTCCGTGATTTTTTTTACAGCCAAAAGACAGCATTGCTGTCAAAGCACTGTGTGCAAAATTCATTTATTACAGAATTAACTATGAAAGAAAACGTTTCATGGAGTTTAAAAGTCACACAGCATCTTTGAGAGTGCTCGTTGGTTTTGATACTGGACAGTATTACAGTATATTACTTTAGATAGTGTTTTCTAAATTGCACAGACTAACCAGAAGTCATGGCTATATACATAAAGTCGTTACCGGGCACACTGATTTCGTGTTGTAAGGCTGCATGACTGCTTAAAACACGAATAGGCCCATTTCGTAATCAATGATTTTAGAATGATCCCATCTGAATCAACGCTGATGGCTTCTTACGGTGCGCTTGGAAGCAGAAAGTCCTGTCAATCTGATTAAAATCGAGAACTCCGACTTAACGAAGGTCCGGTGGAGACCAATACAACAAGGTCATGATCTGTTGACCTTTCGATTCACCAATCTGATTTCAGCTTTCGCATTTATGAAAGTGAAAACATCATTCGGATCGCGTCCTTTCTAACGATAACTCCCCTAACATGAAAAGCAACGCTTTATTGATAGGTTACTGAAAATAAGGGGATCGGGAATTCCAATAGTCACCAGTACATGAACCTTCATCGGTGCCTGTCAGATCTTATTAAAAGTAGATCTCGATTTTAATCAGACTCAAAGATCTGTGTAATTATTACGTCAGTTACTTTGTGTATACAAAGGTAAATTCTAATGTATACAACACAAGAATGGCCCCAGTACCTTTTGATAGGAGGCATATGAATTTTGATCTTATCCAAAATATGAGAAAATTGTTACTTTAAATGAAATAAATGATACAAAAATGAAATTTAGTTATTGTTGATACTATTAATTAAAATTTGAGGTTAAAAAAACGTCTGTCAACATTACGTGTCCTGACTGAAACAGACTTCTCCATTCGTGAATACTGAAAACGTCATTCATTACGTATACCATTGGTGTAGCTAGCAATGGAATCCATCGCAAATGGCCACATTTTTTTTTTTTTCACTTTAACCTTACCTCTACACCCCAAATGCTGCATCAAGGATCCATCACCTTTGTTAAAATGGACTTGTTGCATAATGCTAAATATGACCCTCTCTAATATAACTGGAATTCATATCCGTAAGACCACATGTAACCCATGTAAATGCGAATTTGAACCCCAACTCCAAATGCGATCACCTCTCAATTGGTTCGTATCGAGTTCCTATTACTAGGAAAACCGACAGATGGACGGACGGGAGGATATGACGCATACCCGAGATGCATTGAGTAAGGGAGACAACCATATTCTTCTTGGTAGAGCACCGATTCTCACGAACATGATACTCTAACAAAGAATGAAACCTACAATCTGCGCACGGTAATCATAGTTCCTGAGGTAGGACAGTAGTATTTACAACATATCTTCACGACCAAACATCATTTTTTAAAAATAAAACAGAAGACAAATTTATTATGCTTGTAAACGTGTCTCAAGACTGATCAAGGTAGCCCTCAAAGCGCCATAAATGCATGTTTCTTACAGTTCTAGACTATAAATGAAGAATTCCTATAGATTACCACGATCATCTATTAAACCGTGAAAATTTTAAAGCAGTTGTATTTATTTTTTAAAAATGTAATGTTCATCATACACATAAAATATGATCAGAATTAAATGAAGTGTTACTAAGCGCGACAAATACCCGACCAACGTGGTCTTCGTAACGCGGTTAAAATATTTAATTCATATACGATCTGTAACCCATTTCTCACATGAACTGTTCTTAAACCCTATATCGCTGCTTTTAAATTTGTGTATTTTTCACAATTTATAATATTTTAATAATTCTTTTCCCCACAGTTAACAGGTAATTTAACCCATTGTGATGGTCAGTCTACTGTACATAAAGTCCTTTCATCATTTCCCACTCATTAGATGGAACGACTGTCAGATCGAACGAGAGAGAAAGGTGTCATTCTGACTTCCTTAAGCGGCGGTGTCACTCCAGCAATATAGGGGTTACATCGCTAATATTTGCGCAGAGGTACTGGGATCGAACTGGAAAACAGGAAGTCGAGGGTCAAAGTTTATGGCAGCAATTCTTTATTTAAAAAACAACTACACAAGATACAGAAGCCAAATTACGTATTTCAGAATTAAAAGCCAAATAAATTGCCAATAGTGCAAAAATGCTCAAGAGTAAAATATTACAAATTAATACCAAGGTTATTTTAAATCAATGTATTTTATTAAATCTTTATTCTAACCAGAATGCTATTTCCTGTAATTTCAACGTTATTTTATTTCTAAATAAATTATTTGTAGCATGAAGTTGGTAGCAAACAATTTCTACAAAAAACAAACTTAATATTCTAAATTAACACAAATTCTAAATAAATTTAAACAATCCAAGACACACTATATTCAAAAATTCATATTATACAGTAATCATAATGATAACATGTTATAAGCTTTCTAGAGGCAGATGAAATAATCTCTAAATGTGTTGCACAGAAAAATCTCTAACTGTAACTAATTACATTCCTCTTACCTTGGAAACAGGAAGTCAAGGGTATAGGTCTATGGCAGCAATTTTTGACGAAGCCGCAGAGCTTAGGGTATATATAGTGATCCCTATTCTGGGAGACGTCATCTTTACCATAATAAAGCATGCCTTATAATCTCCAGCTTCACTTTAAACTTGGATCACACATGGCCTTCATGCTTCAATGATACCTCGCTTCGTCAGACCGCTTCCTGTACAACTCAGACCCTGACTAGCTTTCATTTATGTCATTGTCTGGGAATCTGCAAATCATCGCTTCTACTGAAGAGAGTTTTGATAGATATATTAGTAGTAAAGTAAGATGAGGTTTTGAAACCAAAAAGAGGATTCTAGACCAGAGACCCCATCCCCCTCCCAAATTATGGAGAGAGGAAAAGAGGTTCTCGGACCTCTAGATTTTTTCAATTTAAACAATAAAATATTATATATAATGTCTTATTATAAACCGTCAATACGACATGTTGGATTTGATCTAACAAGCAAATTTTTTAAAAGATCTGGTTCTATTAAATCAGCCTCATGCTATACTGGCATAGCAACTAAAATAATAAGCGATTGTATTAAAAAGGTTAGTTACCATTTATCACCAAAATATGGATCGGTATGGTTATTCGCAACTGAAAATGACAAACGAATAAGAGGTTGGGCAGATGATCCAATGACATTTATTGACAACATGGTTGATGCTTTATTTGATAATGATATTACTGCAATATTTAGACAAAAATAACTTATTTTTATCTACTGCTGAAATTTTTTTAATTCGACATATAAATTACTATAAGTATAATGGAAGTAAATAGATTTGATGAAGTAATTGATATGCTAACAGGTTTTATTAAAACTGATGAAATTACCAGCGATGACATCGACGAGTTTATGGAGTATCTTGACAATATTTTCTACGTTGTTACAATGGAACCAATTTGCTTTGAAAAACCATATTACATTAACAATTTCCTTCGCGTATTTTATTTACCGAGTGAAATTGTTAAAAGATGTTTAGCTTTATTTTACTATAGAGAAACTGGAATTAATCGACCGGCGGATATGCAACTTATGAGAGATGTTGTAGATATTATTAATGACAATCCGGAATTTCAGGCTACTTTAGGTGAAATAGAATATATGATTTTATCGAAGAGTTTAGATATCGAGTACTAATATATTTTATGATAATCTTTTTCATGCCTGCTGACTCTCATTGGCAGAATATCTGTTAACATGCTGTCAATAATACGAAATTAGCGTATTAAATCGTCCATATCATATTTTACTCCTCGCAAATAAGATCGTGTCTGATCAAGTAATTTTTTGTAAGTGATACTTGCTATTTTACAAGCATTTTTTTTTTTAGTCTCAAGTCGTGGTTCAATTTTCTTACATGCTGTTGAAAGAGAGACACCAACACCAGATATTATTAACAAAAACGGATATAATAATGCTCTACTTGAGATTATACCAGAGCCGGTCATTAGCAGTGGTAAATATAATATTATTCAAAGTAGTCTACTTTAATACTTGTAACATTGTTTTACACATCAGAGGTTTTTATGATAAAAGTTATAATATTGCATTAGTGCGTCAACATCTTGTTTTGGAATATTTTCTGACATATGATTGAAATCGATGATATGTTTTTTCATTATACAATTTTTTATACAAAAACAAAAGTCCTAATGCCAACAATCGAATCAAGAAATTCACGAAATTGATTATTTTTAGGATCAGCTATAAAAGTTCTGTACTTGTCATAAACATCTGACGAAGTATCATCATATTGGTTATCTGTTAGTACCTCATTTTTCTTTAACCAAGTATATGAATCAAACGTATCTCCTACATCACGTTCGTACAAATATGTTTCATTCACTAAATTACTGTAATCGCTTTCTGTTTCATCAATATACCTTAATACCAAGCTTATTTGATCTAACGTGAAATTTTTGAGAACAAGATGTTGTCTGATAATTGCATATGCGACTATAAAATGTATTATCATTAATTTTCTGAGTGAGTTTTGTCCAACCTTGGGAAAATTATTAGCATGTGTCATTACAGCATTTACTCTAAGCCATAATTTTTCGTATTGTTTTGTGAACATTTTCTCGACTTCATTGTAATAAGTTCGTAATGACAATTATCTAGAGCGATGGATTGATGGAAATGGAATATCATCTGCTTCACTTATGTCGTAATAAGAATTAATCTTTACTACCAACCTTGTTTGATCGACTTATCAAAAAACTTTTCTAGCTCAATATCACTAAGATAACTAATTCATCGTCAAAATTTTTGATTATCATTAGAGACCTATCAACAATAATCGGATCAAATTCTGGGTCTTTTTTACGTGTCATTGGTATAATTGCGTTCAAGTACGCTTTTATAATTAACTCCGTATCCGGTGTCGTGGTAATGATTTTAATTAGGGTTTCTTTGTCGTGGTAGTACATGCCGAGATACTTAAAAAATTTTCGTTTTAAAAAACTATTATATAACTTCCTGTTTCTTTTTATTCCTATTATTTTAGATTCCGCTAGTCTGTCGAGATCATCATAGCTAGCGTTTACTTGTTCTTTTTAACCTTAAGCTCGTGCTTTTATTAAGTTCGATTTTATTATCAAATCTAAATTTCCAAACTCAAGCTCGAGCAATATTTTTTTTAGTAGGATTTTAACTTGTTTATGTTCTTCTATACAATCATCAGGATAACAGTATCTCCTTATAATATCAAAGTTTTCTATTGCTTTTTTCAGTTGTGGTCCTCGCATATATATAACACGAACAATGTTTTTTCTTCTTCTGACAGTGGAGAGTTTATCATTGGAATTGAAGAAAAAAATTTCTGGTATTTTTTACACGTGCCGCTAGTGGATCGTCCCCAACCTTTTTGATGGGGTTACAAATATTATCATAAAGTTCTCTCGCAACAGTTATAATTGGTGGTTGTGACATTATTTTATAGCATTATATTAAATTTAATCATCGAGTGTGTATATTTGAAATGCAGTCAGTCCTGGAAACGGATATTCAGCAGCGACAACATAAAGTAGAAAATACAAGTACTTGTTAACAGTTTTTTTTTCTGTCGGGATTGTAAAATATTGTATTGTTATAATATACGTGTTATCTGTGTTATATAATGTTGTCCAGTTAATATCATTGTTTGATCCTTCAAACCGCCAATTATAAATTCGACCAACACTAGAATTTAATCGACCTCGCAAATGAAATTACCAAACAACAACTGCAGTGGGACATTTAATTTTAATCCAAAAATTTTCAACTTCTCCGTTGGTCGTCCACTCGTGTCTATCAAAGAAAGCGTAATAAGAATAATTTTCAGGATAATATGCTGATGCGCTTACCTCAAACCCAATTCGATTATCACTTGCCTTAAAAAGTGTTGGAATATACCCAACATTGTTTTTGGTTCGTTTTATATCACTAGACAGACTGTCAACATGCGCTTTATTTGTCAGATCATTAGGGTTAACTGGAACATATGTTGTTGTTATTTTTTTGTTTCTCATCTTTATATTGCCTGACATTGGTCCACCGGATCTCTTAAAATATGGAGCAAGTTCTTCTTTTAATTGAGCATAATTAATAGCATCAGTCTCATTAGCTGGTGGCGAGGTTGTCGGTAATCCAGTTATTTTTGAATTTGACATAGACAGGTTACCTGTCATTGTTTCACCGGCTTTGTTAAGTTTATTATCGTCAACAGATTTTAGTTGCGCATAACTTACAGCTTGCGTATTATCTACATTTGCAGGTGGATATGAAGTTTCTAACCCAATAGTTTTTTACTCGACATGTTAATATTACCTGTAACCGTTCCACTGGTTTTGTCAAGCTTGTTATTATCCACATACTTCAAGTGTAAATAACTTACCGCTTGAGTTTGATTTAAGTTTGCTTGTGGATACCCGGTCTCTAAATTTATTATTTTTTTCCTGACATATCTAAGTTACTGCTTAAAGTTCCTCCTGTTAATGATAGTTTATTATTGTCAACAGATTTTAGTTGTGCATAACTAACAGCTTGTGTGTTAACAACATTTATTGGCATACAATTTGTTTCTAAATCTAGTACTCGTTGATTTGACATGGACAGATTTCCTGTCATTGTATCACCAGTTTTTTTTAAGTAACCAGATAAATCAATATGACCTTTTGTTATTGTATTTGTAGATGACAAATCTCCTAATGTGGTTCCAACTTTTGTATAATGGCTCATTATTTTTTTATTGTCTGACAATTTTTTTATATAACATAAAATTGTATAACAACAATGGCAAAATCGTCGATATTAAATTTTGATACAGAGCGGTTGGTGAAACACAAGCATAACAATGAACTTCCAGATTGTCATTATCTTGTTGTTGGTAGAACTGTCTCGGGAAAAACAAATTTGCTGATGAATTTACTTCTCGGAAATAATTTTAACTATGATCGAGTTTATATTTACACAATTAATCCACAACAAGATAAGTATGAGTTGCTTAACGAATATAATAATAAACTTCGTGATGATCTTGAGGCTGGTGAAGATTTTTTTTTATTATCAAACAACCAGAAGATCTTGTTCCAGTTAATCAACTTGATTCGTCCGAGCATAAGATAGTTGTGTTTGATGATATTCCGCTAAACAATGTAGAGATGAATAAAATAAGATCATATTTTTCACTGTCACGTAATAAGAAATGTAATTCTATTTATCTCGATCAAGGTTTTTATAATGTCGACAGATTTATTAGACGAAATACTGGCTGTTTTATATTTTTTCCAGGACTGAACAACGTTGACGTTAGAAATATTGCAAACGAGCAATGTGGCGACGTAACAAAAGATAAATTTATCGAACTATATCATCAGGCAACAGCTGATAAATATAATTTCTTTTTATTTGATAAACTTACACACGATCCGAGAAAAATGTTTAGATGCTGTATTGACAGATATCTACAGTAAGTTTTATCAACTATTTTTAATATAATATGGACAAACGAGCAAAGTACAGAAAACGCCGAATTGCAGAAACCAAAAGGTGCTTGGACATTGCCAGACCATAAATATGCTGGACCTTATAATCCTCTTGATAAACAACTTGACGAGAACGATAATCTGCTGCCAGGACAAGAGCCTTACAATCAGGTTGAAGCTATAGCAATGCGCCATGATATCTGTTATCGTGATAACGAACAAGATAAGCACGGTGGCGATAAAGTAATGCTAGACGAACTTCGTGATATGAAACCTATGAATATGCGAGAGCGTGTTGACCGAAAGTTGGTGCAGGGTTTTATTGGATCAAAATATAAATTAGGACTCGGTAAAAAAATAATTATATGATGATCCTGCCTCAGAGCTACACAAATCTAAAAAAAAAAAGTTTACGCGACGTAAAGTTGTCGCAAATGCCGTTCACGATATCTGGGCGATAGATTTAGTTGATGTGTCAAATCTAGCTGAATTTAACATTGGCGACGATGGCACTCCTAAAAGATATCTTTTTAATGTCATAGGTGTGTTTAGTAAATATGCTTTTAGTGCACCGGTTTCAGATAAGACAGGAACGTCGATAACTGATGCGTTAAAATAAATAATAACAAGTACAGAAAGAAAACCAAACAGAATCTGGACCGATCATGGAGCAGAATTTTTAATAAAAAATTTGAGCAGTTTTTTGGAACAGATTAACATCAAAAAATATGTTACAGGAACTGAAGGTAAAAGTGTTGTCGTCGAGCGATTTAATCGCACACTAAACGAAAAAATCCCCAAATATTTGACAGCTAAAAATACAAATAATATATTGACAATTTACAGAAAATTGTTGATGAATATAATAACACGAAAAATAGATCCCATTCGCTGTCGCCAAACGACGCAATTAAAAATCCAATATTAGCAAACGAAAACATGTATCGAAGACATAAATTTAAAGTCGGTGATAAAGTTAGAATTTCTCTGACAAAAAACCCCAAAAACATTTGAGAAAGGATTTACTCTAAACTGGAGCGAAGAAGTATTTGTTGCTGATAAAGTACTTTTAACAATACCAGTGACATATTCGCTGAAAAATTTATTAGGTGAACCTATAACTGGTAGTTTTTATGAACAAGAACTTCAGAAAACCGAACAAGATATATTTGGCATTGAAAAGTTATTAGGAAGCTCGGCGACAAAAGTTTAGTTAAATGGCGAGGATATAGCGATAAATTTAATAGCTGGGTGCCAACTAAGTCGATCCTGATTTAATAATGTTATTATAAATTTGTTCGTACTTCATCAGTACAGATTTACATTTGACCGGTCTACACAAGGAAATTAAATGTAATTTTCTTGTATTATCAATTAACATCAGACTAAATATTTTAACAAAAATAAAATCGAATTTTATATTTCTTTGATTGCTGATTATTTTTAGATTTAAAAAAGTTTATATAAGCTGCCAAAATATTTGTTGCTCTGTAATATTAAAATTAAATTTTATTATTTTTTTAGCTATATGATACTTAACATTATATCGTCCAGTTGTCGGTCTTCTGTAATTTTTTTATCAACAACGTGAACAACTTCATCATCGTCATTGTTGTACAAAATATCATCTTCGTTATAACCAGCAGATTTGTCCTCGATTAAGTTGTATTTCAGTATAAAATTGTCATCGGCGACCTTGTCGTTGGCTATGAAATCTCTCGAATATACATCACCAAGTCGCTTAATCAAGTTCATATTATAATATATTTTTATATAATTATAAATAATAAGATGACAACAGAAACAAAATCTGCTGACGTAAAAAATAAAATGGCAACATAAACAAAATCTCCTGATGTAAAATATCATCAGAAAGTTAATATATTAAATTACAAAGAACTAGCTGAAGCAGTTCGAAAATGTCTGTCGGGCTATAGTGCTTATTCTGTTGACGTTGTTGTAATGCAAGGTGATTCTGATAAAATTCTCCTAACAGTAGCAGAAAAAATAAACTTGATAACAGTTCACTTATAACACTAAAATTTGATCGTGATATTTTAATGTTTGCCCATAATTGTCTAACCAAAACAGAATTTAAAAACATTATTGATCGTCATACTTAAAACTAAATCTGTCAAATATTGATGATGAAGTTGCTGATTTTTGTACACCATCTGCAACATCTTTCACTGATTGCGAATTAATTTTATGATATTTCCAAGCAGCTGTCATTGATTTAAATTTCATTTCTTCTCCATTTTCAAGATTTACTGAAATAATTGATCTTTTGGGATTTTTAAAATTATTGCCACCACCAACTCCACGTCGTGTGTTTTCTTTTGGTGTAACTAAATCTAAATTTTCAATCCTATTATCAGTTTAAATGCTGTTAATATGATCGATAACTAAATTATTTGAAATAGCGCCATTAAATATTTCATAAATAAATCTGTGACTATAATAAGGAACCTGATTAGTTTTAGTTCCACGTACATTCACAAACAGGTATCCGTTTTTTTAAATTTTCCTAATACTTTTTTTTTGTTTTTCTATTTCGAATAATTCCGCGATCACTAGCCTCATATAGATCAAATACTTGATGAGGTTGAAATTCGTTTTGTAATGCTAAACTTTCAATATTGTCATCGCTAACAGAATTACTTACTCTGTAGACTCTTTGTCCAGCTGGAATTTCTTCACAAAATAAAGTATAAATAAAATCTTTTCTAAACATTTCGACTATCTCAGAATTATCTCCAATAACACTTATTATCATTCCAGCCGGAGTTGATTTACCTACAGATTTTTGAGATTTTATGTTAATAACAGACCCTAATGCATTTGCAGCATAATAATTATAAACTGGGTGGACATGATAAGTTTCTTTTTCTTCTGCTGTAAATCTAATATATCTCAGAATTTCTGACATTATACTATAAGCATTTCATATCTCTAATTGAAAAATACGTAAAAATCAATTAAATATACAAATACTATATATAATGTTAAAATTGCGTGATATTGCTAAAAAGAGTCTAATAAAAGCAGAAAAAATTGCTACATCATTTTCTGGCTATGATAACAGTTACAAACTTGATAATCAAAATGATTTAGCAAATTTTAGCTCCACAAATTTATTTCATCTTTTACAACCTGTTGTAAGTCAAGAACTTGCAGCTCACAAAAGTATCAAACTAATAGTACAGTATCATATGATTTTATGAAAATTACATGCAATCGAAAAAGATATAATTGATATAATTTTGAAAACACAAATTTTGACAGCGAAATTTCAGAACCATATCTAACAGCTAAATCACGAAAAATATTAACTGGAACAAATATTGTCACAGTCTCCAATGAAATACAACAAGAAATAAATAAAAAAATTGGAGGAATTTACTGCATCTGGATCAGGCTGGAAATTTGAAATGATAAAAGAAGTTTTATTTCATACGATGAAATATAACGTACTTCGTTGTAGTTCTTACGTTGATCTCCCTCAAAAAATTTAAAACAAAAAATGTATAAATGTCAGAAACAATGATGACCAATGTTTTCTGCGAAACATCCTCAAAATGATCACTCTGGCAGAATTGAAAAATATTTGCCATACAAAGATGAGCTAAATTTTATTGGAATAACTTTTCCAGTAGCAGAAAATCAAATACCAAAGTTTGAAAAACAAAACAATATTTCAGTAAATGTTTTCGGATTAGATGAAAAAGAAAATGTTTCCCCAAGATATATTTCAGCGACTGCTACACAAAAGACAATAAATTTATTATTTTATCGAGGACATTATTGTTGGATAAAAACTTTAACGGACTAGTTGGTAAACAATATAATAAAAATAAAAATAAGAAACATTTCTGTTACAGATGTTTACAGGTTTTTTAAAGATGAAAAACTGCAAGAACATCTCAAATACTGTGTCAACGTTCAAAGAATAACAATGCCAAGCGAAAAAGAAAAAGTGTTAAAATTTAAAAATTATGATCATAAGTTAAGTATCCCGTTTGTTATTTATGCTGATTTTGAATGTCTTCTTGTTTCTGTGGTTGGCGCAGAAAATAATCCGAATAAATCAAGTACAAGAAAAATATAGCAACATGTCCCTTGTGGAGCAGCTTATAAAGTAGTTTGTTGTGCTAATGACAATTTTTCAACTCCAGTAAAGTTATACAGATGTAGCAATGGCGAATCTGAATGTCCGGCTGTATGGTTACTAAACAATTTAATAAACGAAGTTAATAAGATGTCTAACAGATTATTTAAAACAGCTCCAATGAAAATAACATCCAAACAACAACTTGATTTTGATAATGCAGTTAATTGTCATATCTGCGAGAAGTTGTTAGGCGATGATAAGGTGCGAGATCATTGTCATTTAACAGGTCAATATCGCAGAGCAGCTCATAACAGTTGCAATTTAAAATTTCATGCTCCAGATTCTATTCTTGTAGTTTTACATAATTTTCGTCGCAATGACAGTCATATCATTGTAGAAGCTTTTGGTGATGAAAATATTAAATCTAAACTAAAATTAAATAATACAATAAAATGTATTCCAAACAATTTTGACAAGTATATGTCAGTCACGCTCGTCAAATTACGTTTCGTTGACAGTCTGTAATTTATGGCAGCATCATTAGATGAGCTTGTAAAGAGCGCTGCAAGCCCCGGCAGCAATTTCAGTAATCCAGAAAGTTACTTTGTTGACAACTACGTCGATCTGACAAAAAAAGGTATCTTTCCATATGAACATCTGAACGACTGGAGCAGATTTGATGAAACTTCTCTGCCAGACAAAGACAAATTTTACTCCCAGCTAAAAAATGAAAATATTACAGATGACGAGTACAAATATGCACAAGAAATTTGGAATAAATTTAGTTGTAGAACATTTGGTGATTATCATGATTTATATTTGAAAACAGATGTATTAGTACTAGCAGATGTTTTCGAGAGTTATCGTCAAGTTAGTCATAAACATTATGGGTTAGATCCCTGCTGGTATTATTCCGCTCCGGGACTGTCGTGGGACGCTCAACTAAAAACAAGTAAGATAGAATTGGATCTCTTGAGAGATGTTGACATGTTTAATTTTATTGAAAAAGGTATAAGAGGCGGAATTAGCGTTATAACAAAAAAATATGCAGTAGCTAATAATAAATATCTTTAAAATTATGATATAAATCTCTCATCAAATTATATTATTTATCTAGACTATGTGAATTTGTATAGATATGCAATGTCAGAGCCGATGCCGTGCGGTGGATTTCATTGGATAACTCCAGATCAATTTCTTAAAGAAACTGAAAAAGATTTTCCAGAAGATATTTCATACTTTGTTAAGTTGATCTAGATTATCCTAGTTCGTTACATGATCTGACTACCCATTTTGTGCAGAGTCTATGATGATAGATTACAGTTTACAACGAGCAACGACAACAGCAAAAAATTCGATTGTTAATAAGCTAGTTCCAAATTTGCTAAATAAAAGAAATTACGTGATACATTACAAAAATTTAAAACAAGCAGTAGATGCTTGACTAATTCTGAGAAAAGTTCATCGCGTACTAAAATTTAATCAATCAAGATGGATGTCAATTTATATTGACTTAAATACAAAACGTTGTGCTGTGGCTAAAACTGACTTTGAGAAAAATATAAGACGTCGAGTCTCTATTGAAATAGTAAACGATATAAATCGCAGAAATAAATTAGTTAATGATGATGGTTTTGTCAGTATGAAAATATTTAATGAAAATCTTGTTGCTATACAACGACGAAAGACAAATTTAAAGTTAAATAAACCAATTTATGTTGGTGCAGCTGTACTTGATATATCAAAGTGGCTAATGTACGATTTTCACTATAATTTTACCATAAAGCAGTGGCCAGAATCGGCGTTGTTATTTACTGACACAGATTCGCTAGTTTTTAATATAAAATATGAAGATGTCTATCAAGATATTTATAAATACCGTGACCTATTTGATTTATCAGATTATCCAGAAAGTAGTGGATTTCATGATGATGCAAATAAAAAAGTTATTGGCAAATGAAAGATGAGTTTATGTTTGTGCCAGTTAGGGAATTTGTTGGGCTAAGAAGTAAAATGTATGCTGTAATTTTAGATGACAATAAACTGACAAAAAAGCAAAAGGTATTCCTCGTGGGTACGTAAAACAATGTATGAAATTTGATGATTTTAAAGCAGCATTAAACAGGTGCACTAATTTTATTAAGACAAATGTTATCAGAACAAATCATCACAAACTTGAAACAGATACTATTATAAAACGTGGACTAAGTAATTTTGACGACTAGAGATACTGTGAGGACGGAATTAATATACTAGCTATTGGTCATTATGGAAGTTCCAGCAGTGACATATTTAATTAATTTTGTCTAAACTTTAAAAATAATGATCGAAAATGTAACATTAGCCGATGGAGTTAATAGCAAAATTAAAAAATTAAAGGTTAATAACCAGCAATTATCATTTGAATTTAATGATGAAATTTCAGGTATTTTGTTTTAGTAAATTTAATAAAATTAAACTTTCGCTTATCAAATCAGATGACAGCAAGTATTTTAATTATCTTGAAAATTTGCGAGACGAACTTGTAGTAAAATATAATAATTTTCATAATCCTATCAGCTAGAAACAATACACAAAAATTAATATCGACTTAGGTCGGTCAAAAGTTTTTGTAAAAGGTAGTAAATATCTTCTCAGTAAGATAGCAATGAAAGATTTATTTGAATGTCATCGAGAAGTAAGCGGAAAAATTAAATTTTCTTTGTATTATTATGATAACGAATTATTACTGATATCAACAGTTGAAACTTTAGTTATTGGAGAAGAACTATAACTGTCTATCTTATTTGTGTTTTTAAAGGGAGATAATACCGTCTTCCAGATAGCGTAAATCGTCTGTGGTTATCGAACATAGTATATAGTGTTCGTATATACATTGTTACGACCACGTAGTTTAATTACTTGTGTGTTAAAATTTAAATTCTTTTTATTTCATTTTTGTATCATTGTATATTATTATGATGATGATCATGTTCACAGGGTCTGATATTTTGAAGGAAACGTTGTGTTTATTGAGAACGTAAATATGACTCGGCTTGCGTAAGCATTATTTCAGATTGCCGACTGGATAAACAACCAGCGTAAACGATTGGTTGTGGCCAAGGTCATTTTCTAAGCATATATGTAATGCAATTGTGAGATGTTGAAATAACCACACTCTGCTACCATGTTACGGCCATGTAGTTTAATTACTTGCGTGTTAAAATTTGAATTCTTTTTATTTCATTTTTGTATCATTGTATATTATGATGATGACGATTATGTTCACAGGGTCTGATATTTTGAAAGAAACGTCGTGTTTATTTAGAACGTAAATATGACTCTCGGCTTGCGTAAGCATTGTTTCAGATTGCTGACTGGATAAACAACCGGCGTAAACAATTGGTTGTGGCCAAGGTCATTTTCTAAGCATATATGTAATGCGATTGTGAGATGTTGAAATAACCACGCGTTCTTCGTGCGTGTGCATGAAATGACGTTTTGGTTCGGTTTATAAACACTCAGGTCCCTGTGAAATAGTCAAAGTCGTTTAGAGTCGTTCTTATACCTTGAAGAACAAGGTATTCTTTTTCTTGTGCTGGAAAGAGTATTTTTCTTTACATCTGTAGAGCTCGAGCTGTATATTGTTATAGATGACAGTTATACGAGTTCATCTATTTTTTAAACAATAATTATTTTCCCTGGAGAACTACACAAGTTGCTTAGGACAAAGACATTTAGTGAAATTGATTCTAAATTGGAACAGAACAGTACAAACTGTGGTTCAACGTGAAATTCTGGACATTTGTGTAAAGACTTCGTCTGACGTCATCATCTTCCATCTTGGAACCAACTTGAGATTCAAATTGGATTCAATTAGAACTGTTTATTGATAGGACTTATATATCTTCGCAATTCTAGGACAAATGTTTGGATTTTCTTCGCAAATCGTTAAGTCCTATTTCATATTTTCACCTTTTCACCGTGTTTTCTAGGGAAATAAATTATTTTTGTTAACACTTACAGAGCTTGTTGTCTTCGCTCTTTTCATTTGTTACTTTAAACGAGCCGATACGTAACAACATACAAATCTGATGCAACAATTTTGCTTTCTATCTTCATCAGATCGTTCGGTACTTGATAAAAATCATGTGGTATAGTAATTTTAAGACCTTAGAATGAGAAATATATGTTTCAATATAGCCTCACAGAGAATTATCGATTTTTTAGACTGCAGAAGTCTGTCTGCCTGTAATATATAGAAACCGCTGTATTAAGCTAGCATAGGATTTCGTTTTTCTGTACAAATCGATGGTAATATATTTTATCCAGCACAGAAATGTGTAAGATTGCAGATTTCGCGATTCATTTTATAATAATGATTTTCAGAATCAGAAAATGAAATGCAGGAATTTCTTGTTAGGTAACTATATAATAATTTCTCGAACGTATATATATATATATATATATATAACCGAATGTCATGGCTCAGTTCCCGTAACAGACATAATCAGCGGGTAGGTTCTCGATTACCATTTTTAATAATTGGGGAGGTCCGGAGAAACCCTCGAAATTCAACAGAAAAAAGTACACTCTCCCACCATGTCACCACGTACTTTTGCACTCCCCGGGGTTATTATGGGGGAGAGGGTACAAAATCTGTTGAACGTAGATAAGCCCCCCCACCCCGTTTGTATGTGCCGTCCATTAGAGATAAGTTTATGTGTTGTGCTGTCCCTATGTGTTTCTGCTGTACCCTAGAATAAGTTGATGTGTTGTGCTGTCCATAAAAAATATGGATCGCCCTCTGAACTTTCTTGAATTTCGTTTGGCAATCTAGGGGTTCACATGGGGGTTGTGTCTGTAAAAATTACCCTCTGAACTTTCTAGAATGTCGTTTGGCAATCTAGGGGTTCACATAGGGGTTGTGTTTCATATAATTTCGAATATCCTCTGAGCTTGCTAGGATTTTGTTTGGGAACCTAGGAGTTCACGAGGATATTTCGAATGCCCCTGAGCTTGCTAGAATGTTGTTTGACAATCTAGGAGTTCACATGGGGTTGTGATTATATGTTTTGTAAATATTTTTATTTATAATTTTGTCTAAACTTTAACAACAGTAGATAAAAATAAGTTATTTTTGTCTAAATATTGCAGTAATATCATTATCAAATAAAGCATCAACCATGTTGTCAATAAATGTCATTGGATCATCTGCCCAACCTCTTATTCGTTTGTCATTTTCAGTTGCGAATAACCATAACAATCCATATTTTGGTGATAAATGGTAACCAACCTTTTTAATACAATCGCTTATTATTTTAGTTGCTATGCCAGTATAGCATGAGGCTGATCTAATAGAACCAAATCTTTTAAAAAAATTTGTTTGTTAGATCAAATCCAACATGTCGTATTGACGGTTTATAATAAGACATTATATATAATATTTTATTGTTTAATATGAAATAAATCTAGAGGTCCGGGAACCTCTTTTCCTCTCTCCATAATTTGGGAGGGGGATGGGGTCTCCGGTCTAGAATCCTCTTTTTGGTTTTAAAACCTCATCTTACTTTACTACTATATCTGTTGTCTTACAATGAAGCTGGTGTACAGCTACAATATACAGTGAATAATAGCATCTACTTGTTTTACAATATATAGCTGTAGTACTGATGGCTTTGTTTAAAGCACCATATTAGAATCAGATAATACAAAAATTCTAACAATTGTTTTCTTTCTTATATGAATTTAAATTACAATTCCAAAAATCATGCTTTTATTAAAATTATATGAATTCAAATTACAACTCCAAAAATCATACTTTCTATAAATTCCAAAAAAATTATATCGTAACATATTAGCAGAGCTAGACTGGATCAAAAAGCATAAATTTATGGCAGATGAGTCAATCTAAGTTACAACCAATTTCAGAAATATCGAGATAGGGACGATCAATACCTTTAAGTCATTGTGCATTAGACTTAACAAAAGTCGAGTAAAAAGGCCAGATTGCAGAGGAATTTATACATTTAATATGTATGCCCCACCCCCTACAAAAATGGTCAGTTGTCAATTTATTTGACATCAATATTGGATCGTTTTTGTTGAAAAGTGTATAGAATTTAATGGTAGGTGTTCTGGATGTTTCACCACTCAGTTTCAAGATGACCTATATCTGCTTTTTGCACAGACTATATTTTCAATGTTTGTAATTTTGGACTGCTGTATTTCACTTTTTATAAATTTGATAACATAAACATATATGCATAGTGCATTATTGATTACTTAATTTATTGAAGAAGCTTAGGTGCTAAAGTAAATTATATTTTATGACACAGCTGATTTTGACAAAAATGACAAAGAGGATGACAATGACCTGGGTTCGAATCTCTGTAGAGTATGATTTAAAAATTCTCTTACCTGTATGATAGTATTATTTTGTGTGTATATATATATATATATATATATATATATATATATATATATATATATATATATATATATATGAATACATGTATATGATTATCATCCTGGGATTGACAGATAGCTATTTGTTAAACTAAATTGGAGTCAATTAAACCGAATAAAGGCATAGAATGAATATTTAACATTTGACAGATCACCCTGTGGTGATCTTAACAAACGAAAGTTAAATTTCCGATCATTTTAAAACAAGAAAGAAAGAATATCCTTTTAGGTGCTTTAGATAGGTAGCGACATTGTTTATTCTCATGAATGTTGTTTTTCAAGACAAAGATGTTAGACAATGCTTTTATCCCATATAAACTCTAAATTAGAAAGACATTACTTACAGATATAAATTTTGTTGCTTTGCAATTAAAGTTGAAAGATAAGTGAATAACTTCTTCAAAACCCTAGAATTTGTATAATCAGATTTTAGTGGCTCGAAAGTTCTTATACTATTAGAAACAGGAGCACAGGTATCACTCACTAACAACTAGTATCACAGGTAACACTCACTAACAACTAGTATTACAGGTATCACTCACTAACAACTAGTATCACCAGTAACACTAACAGCTAGTGTCATAGGTATTACTAACAACTAGTATCACAGGTATTACTCACTAATAACTAGTATCACTGAATTAAACCTTGGAACATGATAAATAGAGATAAGATGCAAATAGGTATTTAATATTATTAAATTTTGTAATTTCATGGAGTTTAATTTTGTAATGTTGCCATTGTATATGTTTTTATGTGTTATCTAATATTGTAATTATGAGGTGCTGTACTAAGTCAACATTATTATTATTATTAAGAAGTTGGCAAGCTCTGAATAAATATAATAATTTTATTTGTGATTTTATATCTAGAATTATAACCTCATTTGTGCAATTTTTCTATACTATGTGTTCTTGGAATTAATTTTTAAAAAGCTGCTGTATTTGAACATAATATTCGAGTTTGCCGTCCCTTACAGTTTGAACCTGCTGCCCTCTTGCACCCCACTGATGCAACAATCATGCATCACACGGAATTACACCTCCATAAGGAGGCTAGAAAACTTGGCATGTTTGAGCCTCCATACCTTTGTCCATGCTATGCAGTAAACCATCAAGTCATCCTTGACCTCGATAGGGTAGAACACGGCAGCAGTTTCTAGATTACAATTCCAGCTCAGTGGCCGCAGCAAAAGAGCCTCAAGGGCTGCTTCCGATTGACGCAATGCCAATATCTTCACACTATACAAGTGTGTTTGAGTCTCAACTTGGTTAACATGAGTATGTAAAAAAGCTTGCCAATAGCTTCCCATGGGTTGGTGGCTGTCCCTGGGCTTTCTAGGCTTCTTCTTCCAATAAATATATTGGCAGCCATGTATTATGTGCTGAAAAATGGCATTAAACCGCTAATTTCAAACCAAACCATAAACAAATTACAACTGATCCAGTTTTTTCCTCTACATTTTTTCATGCTTTTATCATTACCAGTCAAAATTAATAATGTGTAAACGTCAACAATTAAAAGGTTTCTTGCCAGCTTGTGATAATACTGCCATAAATGGCCCATAACTAGTGGAATACCCAACAAGGGTTTGGACCATCTCATTGTAAAAGGATCACTTCAAGAACTCAAAATAGATTATTGAACCCTTTCATCAACCTACTGCAGACACCGATGCTTCTACATTTTTATTTCTAAGTAATACATTGCAGAACCTCTAGCAACTGATATATTTCCTTGTACACACAATTTCACAATATAAAACCGAAGAGGTAAGCAAGTCCACCTTAGCAAATACATCAACACCAAAATACTTTGCAAATAAATATTACTGAAAACATTTTAAGATCATCCCAGTATTCGCTACAAATGTTCCAAGCTAGCCTTTTCTTTTTATAGAGCAATTCACATGGAAAGCTCAGCTATGCCATGCAGAAACAGATAATAGACTGGTGACGGCCTCAATGAATATCAAATATATTAAGATTTAAAATTTAATCTAGAGGGCAGAAATAGAACTATCCAAATATATGATGCTAATCAGCAATAATTTGAAACAAAGTTTGCCCATCAAATGTACTGATCCTTTACATTTCATGAGGCAGCTCTGTTTTAGCTGGCCTGCATAGAAAAACATTACTGATGCTTTATAAGGCATCTAATCTTCGCATCTTGATCAATTTTAATGATATTATTCAGACAAAAGAGCCCATTCTTTCTCTACACATCTTTACAATTGATGGACTACTCTGCAAAATGCAGTTATTTTGCATGTAAAGTTGAATTTGTAGGTCCACAGCCTAATGATGCACGACTACTACACCACCAGTTACTTGATAACTTTGACCTAATGAAGGTGAATGTCAGCCCTAAAAATGGATGCCATTAATCGGGTTTAATGATCATAAATACAAGTGTCAAAAAACTTTAGGCTTTAAGCACATCCACTGTAGAATCATAAACAAATGAGTACCCTGAACAATACATTATACACCTTGTCAAACTATTCTGTAGAAATCATTTCTCTTTATTCAGTATTGTTGACCTTGGCCTTTCTGAATGCTAAATTGGTGTGTGCCTTTCTTGTCTCAAATGCAAGCCATCCACAAAATTTGGTCATCGTTTGTGGCATAGAGCTAGAGTGATTTTGAAAAACCATTTTCTTTGTGGAGTCCACATCTGATCATTGACCTCTAAATCAATACATTATTCCTTTATCTTAAATGCAAGACATCTACAAAGTTTAGTCAAGGCATGTGGTACAGTACTTCAGTTTTGTGGAAATTGTTTTTCTTTCACTACGACCATGACCTTTGACCTTTGGATCCAAAAATAAATAGGTGACTTCCTAGTCTCAAATGCAAGTGATCGACACAATTTGGTCACTGTATCTGAAACGTTTCACTAAACATCTAAAAAGAATCTCCTCCTCAAGCTGAGATTTCTTAGCATTTTTGTTAGTACTTGATCGACATCAATGCATTACAAACAAGGTATTATGGGTTAAAATTCAATACAAATATTGTTACATGGTTTGTATGGTCTCCAGAGTTGCTTGTCCAAGACTTCTCATGGACTTGAAAATTTGTTTGCAAGTAGAATTTGTTCCATGCTATTTTGTTTATCTTCACATACAAACATGATCTGAGGAAAAACCATTTTACTAATTAGTCCATTACAAAATCAGATGGATCATACTCCATCTGGTAACCATCCTTGTCATGTGTCATTAATCAATTCAAATTTATTCCTTTTTTGATTTCCATGAATAAATAAAAGAAATAACACAAATTCTGAATTAAAAAGTGATGTCTCTTTCAATGTCAACTTTTTATATTTCCTGATAAATTAGACAAATTCTGAACAAAATTAAGGAATTTTCATACGATTCAAGGAATTCTCAAGGATTAATCAACTTTTTATAAATTTGAGTAGTATGCAAAATAATTTGTCAAATGATAAACTTGTAACATGGACGCTGTTAAAAAACAACAACTTGACATATTGTTGAGGTAATGGAAAACAAATACAAATACATATGCAATATTGAAAACAATCTCTAGAATATATGTAGTATATTAATTTTTTTCAAGTACATTGGAAATCATTTGTCAGGTAAAAATTGTATAGTTTAAGAATGTCAGAATGTTACACTGCCATTTCTGTTTCTCAAACTAATTTGAGTTTCTGCTATAAGGTTTCCGCATAACATGAGAGTTGGTTTTGTTGTGTGAAAGGGGCCACTTCAGAGACCTATTGTAGAAGGGACATATCTTGTCCTGAGTTTTGAGCTTGATACACCGACCCATGAGACTGAAACTCTGATAACCCAACACAACAGCCTTAGGGTTGTTGCTGAGGCTGCTGTTGCATGCCAGGCATTTGCAAAGCTGGATTCTGATGACGCTGTTGTTGTTGTTGCTGCTGTTGTTGTAGCTGCTGCTGTTGTAGCTGCTGTAACTACTGCTGCTGAAGTCCCTGCTGGCTCCTCCACTTGATGAAGGCAGCCATCAGTTGTGGGTATGTTTTGAGAATACTAATCACCTCCTGCTGCTGTTGGGGGGAGTTGGGGGACTTCAATGTCTGCAGCAACTGCTGGAGTGCCTGGCTGTGCTGCACCTGACCAGCAGGACGGGGAGGCTGCATATTCATGGTATTTGCAACCTGTGGTTGATGAATTGGCATTGTCTGGACACCCTCCTGAACTGCAGACATTGTCCCCTGAATCTGATTCATAGTAAGCATAGCCTGGAAAGCTTGACAAAGAGATTCCTGAGGATTTTCTTGCTTATCAGAAGAAAAATCATCAACGAGGTCCATTCCCAACTTATCCATTTTGTGATTATGTCCTTCTTTCTGACAGCAAGTATTACACAAGTCAAAGTCCTGTAAAAAAAAAAGAAGAAAAAGACCATCATAAGATAACTTAAAACTTATGATCTGTTCATCTAATAGTAAGATGCAATGGCTGTGTAAAGTTACATATTTCTCCATTGTTTTCATTATCAACACAAAAGTACATTCCTCTATTTTGTTTAATGAGAATATTTTGGTTGTCTCCTATCATGTGTTGTAAAAGAAAACAATAACTATGGATAGTATCCAAATTACAGGTCTCCCCTCCTTGGACACCCACTCTTTTACTCTTGTACCAGTACATACATAAAAAATAAATGAATTTGCTGTCACTGATACCATAATAAATTCATGGGACCGTGATAATATTTCAACTACTATGGAAACTATTTAATGGTCTGTTCATGTCAAGCAAATGGATACATACTAGAGTTAATCAAGCCAATAATGGTGGGCAATGGTTATTCATTTTGTCCCCACCAACCACTGTTTTGGATTACTGCACTATAATTGTTCTTTTAATCAAACATGGTCACATGTCAGTGGAATGACTTTCTGATTGCATGATCTTTTCCTATTAATATTTCCCTCTGAATGTTGAACGAACGATTATGACTTGTCCTCATTAGTGTTGTATTGTTGAGAGAAATATAATGCATGCTAAGAGGACCATTTTGGCTGGTTGTAGGAAGGACATGCTCTTGTTCCTGGTAGACCTGAGATTGCTCACCTGGTTGATATCTGCCTTGCAGTCCAAATACATTAACAGTTAGCAAAGAAATCTAGGTTAGCTGGATTCTTTGTGCAGAAATTTTTTTCCAATCTGTTGATTGCATATGTCAGGAAACAGCTATTTCAAGGTTTCTCTCTATTTGTGCATATAGGAAAGCATATCATCATTTGTCCTATACTGAAAGTCCTTCAAGCCAGGATACTTTCAGTTAAAATTGGTAAAATTCTGTTTAACAGTTTCTAAAATGGCTTTTAAAGGTTTTATTATTTTAGTAGTACTGGTAATTATTTCTTGGCACATTAGCATCATTTGTATTATGCTGAAAGTTTCACAGTGCATAATAGGATATATATGGAATAGAGTATAACTGGTGGAGGAAGAACCTGGGGAGAACCACAGTAAGAACCACCAACCCCCAAGAAGCTACTGGCGGATTTCTCTCATAAACATATTGGCCAAGTCCAATACTGAAACCCACGCAGAGGGTGAGTTGGCAGTGATAGGTAAAGGCGAGTGCTTTATACCACTCAGTCACTTGGGGCTCCTGTGCTGAAAGTACTTCATCCCTAGATGCTTTCTATCAGTGTTAAATTTTGCTCGACAGTTTTTGAAACAATGCTGTTTAAAGGTTTTCCATATTTGGTGAAAATGACTATATTTCAAGGCAGATCATCATCTGTACAAAATCTGAAAGGCCTTCATGCCACGTGTGATTGAAACTGTTTTATGTTTTTTCTAGAAGGTGAAAATAGCAACTGTTGACAGTTACAAGCAAGGCCATATCATAAGCTCAGTGGTTCTTACAGTCAGAAAAGCAAATAAAAAACTTTTTGAAATTTTGACCCTAAACCTTATAACAAGGATAAAAAGACAACTGAACTGGTCTCAGACAGAGTAATATAACCACATACTAAATTTTCTTAAATCTAAATCAAAGTTATTCAAATGACATCATTCAAGATATTCATGAGATAAATCCAAACTTGGTTAAATGGTAAATATCCAGTAAGTAACGATAAATCTGGCAGCAACGATGGAATTCAGAGTTGTACAGTTTTCATTGAGTGTGAAGTAGACATCACAAGCTTCTATGAAAACTCCACATAGATGTGACCATCCATTTTCGATAAGAATATTTAAAAAATTTCAATGAAACACCATTTTAATTTACGACTAACTAGGCATCACCAGAAGTTTGGCAGTGCTTATGTTGGCGTAAATCCGTTTCAATTAGGCCTAAGTATTCTGTATGCATGAAATGCCGCCGGTATATCTATCCCAGTGTGGTCACCACAGTGTTTGAATAAGAAACTGTGCACTCAGTATGTTAGAAAGAAACTAAATGTGTACCAAATGTCTGAGATAAAATTAAACAAGTTTATCAGGTCAGATTTTCTTCAAATATTGTCTCAACAAGGGCAAATATGGTACTGCGGTCTCTGTATGTGCGTAGATGTAGACAATTTATTTGTTAAATCTGAGCCAGGATGAATGTACCAAATTTATGCTATTTTAATGCATTTCTTCAAGTTCACAAGATTAGTTGGATGTGAGAATAAAATAAAATCGCCAGTAACACAGATAGGAAACTTTACTTTGATCGTACTAGATGAACAAATCACAAGTTTTGGCAGAAAAACTGCAATGTAATTTGGGCATTTTTAGCATGTCTGTTAGGTACATGTATATTTGTTGCTCTGATTCATTGCATATGAACAACGTTTTCATTTGTTGACATCACAGTTGTGTTTTAAATATATATATATATATAGAGAGAGAGAGCAAGAGAGAGAGAGATGGATCTAACCATAACCCAGCCCTAAATAAGTGCAGCAATGCTTGTCAACATAAATGAATCAAGCAACTAGAGTAGAACTGACATTTTCTCACACGAAATAATCTTTTTTTTATTTGTGAAATTCACTATACTCTGCAGCGAATAATATTGACAACAATATGGTCTTGAGAGAAATACTCTGTCTCTTTCAAAAGAGTTGATAAATCTTGGTCAATGAAATTGATAAGGGATTCCTTAGATTCCGCTCTGGATATTCGCATTGTTGGACAGGTTTAAAACTAAAGAAAAGGCATTCATTGAATGGGTGTCTGAAGAGATTTTTCAAAGTTGGGGGTGAGCCAAAATCAAAGATTTTTTTCGTGGGTAAGTACGTTTTATTGGAGCATGTTTGTCTACAACATTTAACAGAACTTTTTAAAAATTAACATAGGGTTGACAGCAGATTCTTAGTCAATACTGGAAGACAGGAAAGTAGATGGAGCATTTTGTAGATCATTTACAAAGTCAATCACATTAAATCTTTGAAACTTCTATGTTTCTTTTCTAGTTGCAGAATGTACATTGTCTCGTAACTGAGTGAAGACCAAATTATGAAAGTCACTAATACCAGTAATCACATTTAAGGTATTTATACATTGGCTTTGTTTATTTGTTAGAATGGGATCAACACAAGTGGATTACATCAATTCTTAAAACATGTAGGTTCTCTAATTAAGCATGCATGCCACATAAAAGATATCATATATTTCACAAAGGGATCAGAATTTTTAAAGGTCTTGCATATCAAAATTTAGGTCACCCATGATAATAAGGTTTCCACACTTTACCAGACGTTTGTCAAGTGATTTTACAAGAAATTCATAAAAGTACTTTTCAGCTACAAGCAAGACCTAACGATTCCCAGGGCTGTGCCAGTTGAAGTTCATTTATCTCATTGCTGCCACAGTAGCCAGATCAGCAGGGATGTAGCGCAGTAGCAATGCATAGGAACAGCATTCCCATACTTCTTTGTGCTCCTATTGTCTCCCCGCCCATCCCCATATCTGAATAACATTTTTGTTCCATTAACATTCCGTCACTTCTTTACTTAGCACCACTGTGGACTAGACTGAGTATGAAAGGACTAATATATAGACTTTCACTCTTTCACTTACATCTATCTTTTCTATCATTTCTCTTCTATCTGTCCTACCGCTAATTTCGTTCCACGCATCTTATTTCTCCAATAAACTCCAATAATCGTAAAAATTATAAAAGGTCCTAAACACATAGTAACACCATTTGAAAGTGATGACTACCAATGAAATTGGCTAAAGCTTTTGACTGAATGAGAAGACTTTTACCAAACACACCTTAAACAACTCTACCAAACCCCATGGCTTCACTACTGACACAACAAAAGTGCGCAAACAAAAGTGCACTGTGAAAACCACATACATTCATGTCACTCTAAAAAAATTATACTCTAACATATGTTGTTAATGCTACTCAGCATACTGGAAACAAACAAAATACTTTGATTAATGGTTTTGAGATGACCAAAATATTTTTAATGTATTTACTCCAACATATTGTGCTTTTACTCAGCAAACATAAGAAATATTTCTTATGGCATTTTCAGTCCATTGAAAGCCAACACTGCTACATGTAGTCATGAAATCATATTAATCTTTATCATCCATAAAAATATTTTTTAATTCATTAATATTGCATTTTGATATACTTTTTTCTTTTAAGTTGATCATATAACTCATTATAACATTATGTATATTTTTATATGCATTGATACCTTTACTTTATATCTTTTTTCTTCTTATTTTCCTTTTTTATTACTGTCAAGTAAATTATAAGTTTAATTTCATAAACGCATGATATATATAAATATCATAATAAAATCCATTTTACATTATGGATATTCTGCAAGATTAATCCTGAAAGCTTCAGTAGTTATTTTCAGTCATGATCATGTGAAGGAAAAACAAAACGGAAACAACAATATGGACATTTTCTATCAAATCTAAGAAAGAGTGGTGAAATAACATCTTTTTAGTTAAAATACATTCACAAACATTCAAAAATCAATGATATCTTTGGCCATTTTATAATTTTTACGATTACTGGGGTATATTGGAGTTAAACGACGCGTCGTGTCTGTCAACGTATTTAAAGATACATTGTTTTGATAAAAGGCTATACACGCATTGGAATACCATTTAGTCTTATTTAGATATTGTTCATAAGTAATCTGCCCAAGGTACTCAGATTCTAGTTCTTTCATCCTGCGTGCCTGGATATCTAAACAAATAATGGCATTTGTCATTATCCCGCTACCATTGGCAGCACGGTCCCTCCTCTCAGGTTTGTACCCCTCAACAACAAAAACACTGTCACTAAAGGAAGAATTAAATTTGCTTTCCGATATAACATTAATATGGAAATCAACAGTTATCGACCAATTTCTGTAAACTTGTATCTTACACTGTTTATGTTTAAACGGGCAACGGTAAAGTTCTTGTTTTATTTCTTCCGGGTTCGGAAGTGGATTTAGTATATAGCCTGGTTCCTGGCCTAATTGTGTGTGTGTCTGTGTGTGTGTGTGTATATATATATATATATATATATATATATATATATATATAGATAGATAGATAGATAGATAGATAGATAGATAGATATAGATATATGTGTGTGTGTGTGTGTGTGGAGAGAGAGATATAAAAATGACGTAGACCAATATATATGACATGCAGCACTAATTGGATGGAAAACCGGGAACCAGTCCGGAAATGGGTGGATATAAATTAGAGTATATACGGGTTTAGCTGGGCAGGATTGGTTGTTAGTGAAAGTTATTTTCTACGAAAAAGAATATTTTGAGAGCTTATCCTAGTTGTAACTGAAAAAAAATTGAGACATTCTTTCATTGATGGAATTTCAGTCCTTTAATAGTCTTGAGTCGGGAACACTCATTACTAAACTTATGGTACATGAGTTTTTGGTGCAGAATTGAAAGTAGTCCGAGTTTCCTCTGACCCTTGCCACCCCATTTTTGATATTTGGATATTTATGTTGGGGTGTAGGGTCAGAGTCCATTCCCTATCGAAAAGTTGGAATTCGCCGACACCATTAGGGTAGCCGCTTACAAACCGGCCTAGCAAACTTTAACGACCTTTCACCGAGATATACCTGCATGAAATCGATAGGAATATGATTTATTTTCTCAGATATTGCGAGTATAGCATTCGTTATATCTACAATCCGCGCCCTACATGTCAATTACTTCGGCGTTCAAATAGTCACGTGATATCAACAATTAACCATTTCTAATGTTGCTGTAGGAAAACAAATCGAACATATAAATGAAAGTCACGTAACATTTATAGAAAAATAAAAGAACATAAACCTCTAAAAAATATTTATTCTGAAAACAACGACAAGAAATCTGTAAATGTTGCAGCAACGTGGAAAAAAAAAAAATAACAGTTAATAAGAGGAGAGCACGTGTCAATGCCGTAGTCACGTGATACCAACAAAATACCTGGCTGACACGTGCTTTGTATTTCATGAATCTGGTTTTCTCCACCTTGCTGCGATACCGAAAGGTTTCTAGTCGTTGTTCTCTGAATAAATATGTTGAGAATTAAGTGTGCATTATATTTATGTACAATTATTATGTGACCTTTAATTAATTTTTTCTAATTCTATGTAAAACAACTGGTTTATTGTTGATATCACGTGACTATTGGACCGCTGATGTTATCGACATGTAGGTTGCGAGAATTGTGTAGTCATGTGACTCGGAATGCAAATAGCGAGTTCCAGGTCAAATTTCATCAACACTGTAGTTGCATCTCGTCTTTCGGCGAATTCCAACTTTTCGACAGGCAATGGACTCTGACCCTACACCCCAAAATAAATATCCACATATCAAAAATGGGGTGGCAAGGGTCAGGGGAAACTTGGACTAATCGAAAAGTTGGAATTTGCCGACACCATTTGGTGTCGGCATATGGTAGCCACTTACTAGAGGGCTTCGCAATCTTTAACGACTTTTCATCGAGATATACCTGCATGAAATCGATAGGAATATGATTTATTTTCTCAGAAATTTGTTTATTGTTTATATCGCCTGCCTATATGATTATCTAATGTCATTGACATGTAGATTGCGAGATTTGTATAGTCATATGACTCGGAATGCAAACAGCGAGATCCAGGTCAAATTTCAGCAGCGATGTACTTTCGTCTCGTCTTTTTGCAAATTAAAGACATGGCAAATGCTATGCTCGCGATTTTTGAGAAAATAATTCATTTTCCCATCGATTTCATGCATTTATATCTCGATGAAAGGTCGTTTAAGTTTGCTAGACCGGCTAGTAAGTGGCTGCCCTATGCCGACACCAAATGGTGTCTGCAAATTCCAACTTTTCGATAGGCAGTGGACTCTGATCCTACACCCCAACATCAATGTCTAAATATCAAAAATGGGGTGGCAAGGGTCAGAGGAAACTCAACTAAATTGAAAGCATATGTTTCCATCTTATTATTCAATCACTGATCTATTTACACCATCGCTTACTTATCCACTGATCATCAGGATATTGTGTACAAGCATCCAGACCGTGTTACATTAGGGGTATTTGATCTAAAGGCCTGTTCTGGCATGCTAGATTCCGTAAGTGTTCTGTTTAAATGGGGTTCTCCAGGAATATTAGTTTCGGTTGTACGGATCGATGGTTCATTTCTAGGACACGCCAAAACATTTGCAGTAAATAGAATTATCTCAGTTAACTTTTCCATGTGTTTTATTAAGTAACCGTCTGTTTCGTTGGTACACGCCATCATCCTTCGTTTGAACGGAAAATGACTTATTGTTGTGGACTTTGATAATGTTTGCAGATTTCCTGATTTTACTAAACTGAATTCTAACATTGCCATTTATACGGAGGGATTTCAGTTCTTTTGATGACATATCAACATTTTTTTGCATGGTTTTTCATTGCAGCATTTTTTGTTAAACGATATTTGAGTCTACGGTCATGAGAAGTGTGTCATAGGCAATACAGATTTAGTCTTCCCTATCCAATAACAGCTGGGATGGGGAGAAGCCACAATCAATGGAAGAATTCCTATATTCAAGAATAACAAGATAAGGGTCTTGCTGTCCTTTACTTTTGAAACAGTCTTTTAACAATAGAAACTGTATTTTCTGCTAATCCATTTGACATGTGATGGCTTGAGGTCGCGTGCTCGAATCCCCATTCTTTTGCAAAGTTAGTGAATTCTTGAGATGCAAACTGTACAAATACCACGACGAGACGTGCTATTTCAGTTTTCGAATAACGGTTGAATTAAGAGTGTCTGGCAAAAAGTCATATTCAAAGAATCAACTATGATAGTCAACAACCAAAGGTAATTTTTACCTTCAAAAGTGAAAATGACAGTACCAGTTTTCTGATATGGTCTTTGTGGAAATTCATGCGGGATTAATGGTTCCTTGGCGTTAGAGTCCCTATGAGTCAAAGATACCGAACAGTGCAACACGTGTTCAGTAATTTCTTTAGACATTCCTGGTGAAAAGATATTATCTTCCGCACGCACTAATGTCTTATTTGCACCGAAGTGTCCTAGGTGAACTGTCCGTTAACATTTCCTGTCTGAGTGATCTCGGCATGATTAACTTTTGACCTCTAAAAATCAGACCATCTTCTACAGAGGGTTCTTCTCTACGTTTCCAGAATTCGAGCACAGCTGGATTGCAATCAGCGCTAAAATTCAGCCATCCTGGAACTATTGTCTGTCTCAAAGTTTGCATTTGCTGATCGCTTGTAACTGCATTTCGCAGTGATTCCAATCGTAGGTCCGCAAACAATTATTGTTTTATGGTATGTACATGCAAGTCAAGACCTTCAACCAAATCGGGGTATGTGTCTGGTAATGACTATCTTGACAAATAGTTGCTTATAGGTACATCCTTGTCGCTAACATGGTGTACTTCATTGCTGTATTTTAGCAGCTGTAACATCATTCGCTGAAGGCGCGGAGGAGTTGCAGAAAGGTTTTTTTTTTTTTTTTATAATATGGTCAGAATGTATCCCAACGCGTCCACCAATTGGTGAAAACGTTTGCAGCCGTCAAGTATAGCCAAAAGTTCTTTTTCAGTCTAGGCGTAATGTATTTCTATTTTCTATTAGTCGGCCATCTTGCATTAAACAGGCACAAAGGTCGGATTTTGATACGCTGACCTCTAATGTCACTGATTTGCGTGGATCAAAGTACTGTAACGTGGATATCCCATGGACAGTAATTTTCGTTTCGTTAATGTAATTTTCATTTCGTTAAAGTTTATGTTCTGATTTTAAATGTTAGCTGGCCTTGTAGTGCCATCTAGCGTCTTAGTTTTGGGTCACGTGATTCCACCTGGATATATTTATTTATATGTGCCATCTGTGGTTGCTGCGGTAGTGTGTGTTTAGGAAGCGGTATGATGTGAAGACGTCCCCATACAAGTGAAACAGCATAACCACCCCGCCAGGGCAAGCACATTTGGTCATATTTCGTTGGACAGGAGAGAGCCAGGCCAGGGAATCGGAAAAGAGTAGGGACAAGGTCTTTCGTCGACCAAAAGACAGGCGCTTCAAGGCTCGACCAAGGAATTGAGAGATCTTGCAACAATACATATTTGACTGAAGGTCTCTCTTCTCTCATCATTGCGTACTGTCCTCTCTCTCTCTCTCTCTCGATCTTGAGCGAGTAACGACGCGCGATCACGACTCACTCGACGACCCAGTCGGCGACTCTGCGACCAAGTCTGTGACCCGGTCGGCGACTCTGCGACTAAGTCGGCGACCAGAGAGGAAGACCCAGACGGCGACCCTGCAACCAAGTCTGTGACCCAGTCGGCAACCAGAGGAAGACCCAGTCGACGACCCTGAAACCAAGTCGACGACACAGTCGGCGACCACAGGACACCCAGTCGACGACTCTGCGACCAAGCGACTCAGTCGGCGACAGACCATGAAAATATAACCTTAATAAATATGAACACTGTTTTTCTAAGTGCCCAATAAAGATAAAAGAGATCATTAAATTTCATAAAGAATTGTATATATCCGTACATGTTGATACTACTGGACTGAAGTGATTAAATAAACTACATAAAACGGGTTATAATTAAAAAAATTGAAAGAGCATCCTCTGTTCAGATGTTAATTTTATTTGATGGAGAAAAATCATAATTAATGTGAAATTAATTACTTATCAAGGCTGATATCAATACACAGCTCAAATGTATTTTTGCACAAAGTGTTTAAATTAAATCTATGATCAATTTAAAGTATATCAACAAAACAGATTGCGTAATCAGGCAAATTATTCAGTTGACATATTGTCTGAAAATGGTTCTGTTGTAAAATTTGGAAACTACTATCATAGTTTAAAAGTTAGTTTGAAATTAGTGTGATTTAAAAGAATTATAAAACTAAACCCCTTAGAAAATTCGTTCAGAAAGAGTGTGCTCGTGAGTGGGATTAGAGACTAAAAGAGAGGAAGGTAGAAATGGACACGAGTGAAATAGAGAACAAGCTGACGAAAGAAAGATAGCATTTGGGAGGCAGAAAGTATTTTTTGAGAAGAAGATAGAATTTGGGATGCTAGAATGATATCATTTGAAAGGGAGATGATAGTATTTTAGGAATGGACGGTAGAATTAAAGAAGCAGAAAGAGATGAAAAGAATAGGGTGGGAAAGATTAGCAGAAAGAGAAAGGGTAGAGTTAGAGGAAAGGAAATTAGAGGAAAGAGAAAGCGCAAAGTCAGAGGAAAGAAAGAGATGGAGAACAAGCAAAGTTGAAAGCCATAGAATTTGAAGACAGTAATATGAATAAAGAGCATAAAAGACAATATGTTTTATTACAGCCTACGAGGGAGGGGGAAAAAGACTCTAACTTCAGCAAGTTGAGAGGCCAAAACTTACCCCCATTTGAAGACGATAAGGATAACAAAGATGCTACTGTCAAGAAGCGGAGAAAGGATTATTGGGTAAAACGCTAGATGTATATTCGCGTCGCCCCGCGAACGACACTCTAAATTACAATGCACTGAGAGGGGCTCCTTAAGAGATACGAGTTAACCGAGCAAGGGTTCCACAAGGAGTTTAAGCATAGTAAACCTGAGAGAGGCGAGACATTTACCCAGTTCGTCAGGAGGACGGGGAATTATTTACAGCGATGGGTTCAATATGGTTAGATACAAAAAAATAAACAAAAAAAAAAAAAAACGTTCGAGGGACTTATCTACCTTTTACTTAGGGACCAGCTGTTAACAAGGTGGTAATTTTCAAGAACAGGTAATGTTACACATGTCACGAGTGGGGTCACGTCTCACCCGATTGTACGAAACGAGAGGGGTTTGTCTTAAGAGTCGAGGTTGCTATTGAAAGTATATGGTCGTCAGGAGGCGGCCAGCGCGATGATTTTCCGAGTAATAATTCAGGAACTAATAATGCGGGAACGGTATACGAGTTCATGGTGCCTGCGCAGATTGGTCATGCTGTTATTCAGTCGATTGTAACTTGCATTTCCACGAGGCCGGGTACCAACAGCGCGTGGTTTAGATGTGTAAGTTGTAAACATTGATTATCCATGGTGATAGATCCACAAATCAATCAATTACGCACGAAAAATCAAGCACACGCTATAAATTAAATATACATAACAATACGCAAGATCATGTAGGTAAGATGTAGGGATGTGCTTTTCAAAACGGTATTTACTCCATGGTGTTCCCAGTAGCTTCGCTAATCCAACAGTAACATTACAACCGCATAAAGCAAAGCACCCGAAGTTATTAATGAGGTCGCATTGATGTGTCAGCTTTTTATCACATTGACATCATGAACCCGGGACGTTTCGAGCGTTAATGCATGAAGTTGTTGAAGACGTTGGTAATGTTTTCGATGAACACGTGGACACCGCTTATAAATTCTAATGCACTTCTTGCTTTTTGCAAAATTAATGCTGCAATGCAGTGTGTAGTTGCAAATGCAACCTCGAGCATTACCTCGACGATCAGGATCTCATCAATGAAACCAAACTTTTATGTGATGTTTTTTTCACCCGAAGACGTTAATAAAGATTCTAGCGGATAAATTAATTTTGCGTGAAGTACCCAACGGTACCAGTTACGCTGTAGTAACAGATACTGTCAAGATTGCCACTATAACTCAGGTTAATCTGACTTGAGATTAGTGGTAGTTATAAAGCTTCAGCCTCGATAACGCAAGCGTCGCAGGGTTATATATTATTTGGAGTTGCCCCTACTGAGGCCCCTGGTGATCTTAATATAAATTACTCCGGCGGTGTCCGTGTATCTTCCATGTCATAATGGTTGGTCAACACATATTCGTTTTACCCTTCTGGACCAAGACAAGCACACGTTAGAATTCTGCAGGGAGATATTGACGATACAACTGTACATTAGAGATAAACCGGATATTGAAATACAATGACAGTTGTACGCGGACGTGTGAAACCAGTGCGTGTTGTCAACTTAAGGTTAATCTGACTTGTGATCAGTGGTAGTTATAAAGCTTCAGCCTCGATAACGCAAGCGTCGCAGGGTTATATATTATTGGGTTTGCCTCTGCTGAGGCCTCCAGTGATCTTAATATCAATTAGTCATGTATCTTCCATATCATAATGGTCGGTTGATGCACATACGTTTTACCCTTGTGGACCAAGACAAGCACGTTTTAGACTTCTGCGGGGAGACATTGATGATACGGTATTAGATACCAATTTGATATTTAAATACAGTGACAGTCGTACGTGGACGTGTGATCCCTGTGCGTGTAGTCAACTCGAGAAAACGTGTTTATAATGTATATTACGAAACTGGCCTTGACGAAGTTGTTCATTGGTTTTTTACAGACGCAAAATATGCTTGCAGCCTTGTCTATGCATCAATAGCTAAACAAGTTGCAATGCGAGTCGTTGACAGCATCAAAAGTATTGCGGCAGATCTTTTGAAAAATCTGCTATTGCAAGCGATTTAATAAATTAGAGATCGACTACGACGAGTAGTGACTTGGCAAGCAAGGAGGCTACACTAACATCGAGAGCGACAATACCAGCACTGGTCAATAAAATCATCACTGAAGAAGCACAACCACATAGAGCTGATTTAGTGATTGCAAATATGGTAATGAGAAGCAGATTACGGTTGTCTCGCAAAGAATATTAGACGAAACCAGTAAAGTATAAACAATGGCCCAGCTGAAATGTACATCCTATCTCGACATTCTAGACTAATTCAGGGTGATTTTTCGAGCATACAGGAGCTGCCATTTTTGTTAGCTGTGTTATCAGATTATGTACAATTTCCACAAGTACAATATTCAAAGAAATTTCAGCCGCAGTACGTGAAAGTGACATAGACGTATGTCAACATTCTCTCCAATGTGCATATTGCAAATGCAAACATCTTTACCTTTCACCTGTCACACTCTCAGAAATACATAATATATGTAGAGCTCTTCCAAGAAAAAAAGGACTTAAGGTGCCAATCATCGATTTCACATATATAGAGGATCTCAAATAGGTAATGATTTAGTACTGAATTTATGAAACTATTTGAATAATGTCCAGCTTTTGCTCGCCAAGGCTCGCAAAAGCTGGACATTATTCAATGAGTTTCGTAAATATTAAATCATTACCCAATTGAGATTCTTGTTATCACATATTTTTTATTTCAGTGGAAATTATTTAGCTGGAAAGACGAACGAATAATTTTGCTCATTGTGACAGACGTTGCACCTTTTATACTTTCACATATTGACCGCGTAAATATCCTTTGGTTGGATAAACGTCTGTCAGTTTGGAGACCGGCTAATGTCCACATTCTTCTGTGAACAGAGGTGTTTTTATTTACTTCTGTAAGTTAGCATTTAAACCACCCTTGCATATAGGGTGGATTCCATGCTACAGATATACCGCCTCCTTCAACCCCCACCCCACACAGGCAATACCCGTAGTTTGACTTGTTGTTGTTATTGTTTTTTGTCTTGTGGTTTTAGCCATTGTTCATGTTATGATATGTTATATTTGACAGAACAAACTCCTGTGGGGGTAAATTAGCCATACTGAAAAAGACGAGACCATTTTTCCCCAATTCCCTTTCGCGAGTCGATTCGAAAAATGGCGGCCAAAAATATTCATTGAAAACATAACATTCCAGAAGGTGGAGTTAAAAAAGTTTTCCCACGATCGCAGCCAATCAGTAAAAAGAATACTGCATAATAATTTCATGTGCTTATTTGGACCAATCAGAATCACATAAAGTGATATTTTAACGTATGGTAATATTAAAAATATAAAACTGCACTTACTATAGGAAAACTATACATATTATGTGATAAACAGATATCTCTAACAATAGATTGTGTCCGTTATTATTAAGAATGAAATATTAAATCATATAAATAACTAATTTGTTCCATCTCTCTATAATAAGAGAATTTAAATGAATATCATAGTTCCACATCGATTTCAGTATACAAATTTTACTATCAAATATTCCTGTCATCATTGAAAACATTCTTTCTCATCACTTCCTCAAAACAGAAGAAAGTTACAGTTTACAAACGTTTTGGAAGGCTTAATAAAACACGAAGACTATTTTTATAACCAACAACTAGTTTTCTTTTCATACATTGATTTAAGTTTGTCCACAGAGGCGTGCAATACACTGTGCAGCACAGGAAACAGCACCTTAGTAGAAATTGGAAATGCAGTGCCACTAAAAAGCATGTGTACCAAAGTGTAAAAATTAACTGTACCAAAATTAGACAGATAAAGCCTTCTAAATAAATACATAATTAAGCATCACAAGGTATACAAAAAGCAAGATGTAAAAATTCAGTACAATCTATATGAAATAACAGATAAAGCTTATACATTTAAAATCCTTATAACGTGATTAAAATTTCTTGTATAAACCGCATTTCGTTTAAATTTCCAATATTGTTTTTCAAGTGATACGTCCTTGTACGGTGTCTTCAAGCAATTCACGTAAAACTACTTCTGTCTCAAAGGGTGGATATCAACATACTCGACAGGGTCAGTTCAAACTGGTTGCAAAACACGCAGATTTGCAAAACTTGTAGATTTGTATGACACAGAGTGTCTTTGCCGTCCAGCAAGCATGATGGAGTGACCCTGGAGCACGAAATTTGACACGTCCAGATGGTATTTTTCCAAGAAAATGAAGGCAAGTTGAAGCAATTTCTTGTAATTGTCTGGGGCTGGTATGCTCCTTCCAATGTCTTTGGAGCAAAGACAATGGCAAGAAGTTATCAATTCTCCGTAGACATTGGAGTCGATATTGTGGACAAGCCATAAATCATGATGGAATTTGCTCCAGTGATCGAGGAAGTGCTGGGATATTTTAATCTTTGGACCAGATGTTACCCCCAATACATGCTTTGTACACATTGGACAAAATAACTTCATCATCATGTATATGATGTCTGCATGCTGTGTTTAGTAATGCCTTCCCCATCTGTTTTTCCAGTCATGAATACCAGTTTTGCTTGATTTTGTGTCAAAACAAAGAGCTAGTACTACGTTATGAAATGTAATATTCCATTCCTTCAGAGCTTGTATTGTAGAACAAGACACGTGTTTCCCTGTTCCACTATCCATTTTGAGTGTAGCCAACAACTTTTCAACTTCATATCCTGTCGTTAATATTGGAAGACTATCCATCTCGTCTTTACCTGTCAAATCTGGAAGTAACTTCCTATTCCAGTGTACAGTGAGCGGTACACAGTAATTGAAGTTTGCCATAATATTCCTAGCAATTTTTCTCTATTTTTAAATACAAGCCCTACGGACAGATAAGTAGGATGTAGAACACTGTTCAACACCAACATCCAATGGTATTTGTACACAATACAAGGGAGCGCGAAAGACTGGGAATCGTTAGGCGATATAAAGCAGTAATTACCTTCCTTATCATTAATTTTTGCAATTAGAATTTTTTTTATCTGGTATCGAAAAGTCGGGGTCATCATCGATAGCATCATGAGCATCAGAGCTAGAATAATGGATGAAGAAAAATCTTCCGCAGCTGCAATTTTTGTTTCTACTGACCTTTTCTGTTCTCCGACCATTCGTCTTGCTGCGGCTACCTTTCGGTTTGATACTGCTATCACCTTCTCAGCGAGTTCTTTATCTTCTTTTCACATGTAACCCATTCTCTCACAACTCTAAAACCCAAAAAAGATCCTCGTCTTCTTTAATGGTCAAGAATGTCACAGCATCCTCATGAGCTTTGTCAAAAAGCTCATCAGTGTCTTCGGCAAAAGTTACCCTCATTGTTTACCTGTGTTTGCTATTTGCGACCCGTTCTTTTTAAGCTTTGTCAAAATGTTTCTCAGCATGTGCTGTGTAATATGATAACGTTGCTTGGTTGGAATCCTAGCTCTGTTCCAGAAATCAAGCATTTGATCAGTAACGAGCTCAACATTTTCTCAGACATTATTGTTCTTACGGTGGTAAAAATGATATTTAAAAAAGAACGCTTGCAGAACTTGGTTCTTAGAAAGCAGTGTGCTGTCCAGTAATGTCTTTGTACTATGGACCAATAAGTCACAAGTCTGTCTGACTTCTTGTTTCCATTTATTTTAGTATCACATTATATTTTGCTGTGTTCTACTTGATATTTGCTTTTTTGTTTCCCTCACGTATTAATCAAGAAAGGTTTAATGAAGATATTGCTTTGCAGTTCAAATTTCTGTACCTTGTCTCGCTCCCTTGCTCTAATTTTATAATGATGATTACCTGAATAATGTCTCAATCCTTGTTTCAGTGTAGAAGAATATATAATTGTTTGATCGCATGTAAAGAGCTTGATAAAAATTTTAACAGGACTTATTCGGAGAGCTCTTCATAATATTTTATCAGGACTTGTTCGGATAACTCTTCATAATATTTCCCCTTTTGACACAGTATAATCAATAGATCCCTCATTTCTGCCTTTTCATTTACAATTTAAGACATCACAATAAACTGCCACACTGCAGACATCGTAGCTATAAGACTGAAAAATTGTTAAAGCTACGTTAAAAAATCTATATCACACACACACACACTGGCAAATTTATGTTCACTAATGAAACTTGACGGGTGTATTCATCTTGAAGGGTACTACTCACCAAGGGGCAAAAGTAAATCAAAGTGACCTGCTTTTCATACCAGAGATCTTAAATATTTGCTTGTAGCTCAGTTTCTCTGAGAGCTGGATGTACAATCAAACTTGATTGGTGTATTTAAATTTAAGAGTATCATGGGTAAAAGTAAATCATGAATGCTTACTTTATATTCCATCATTTATGTTTCGTTTTTGTATTTAGCTTGTTTAATAAGACATAGATGTGTGTATTGTTGTGGAAATTGATGTGTGTATTTGTATCAGTTATTAAACACCCCAATGACCTACTGTTAAGATCAGATGGACCTACTTTTCTTGCTATAGTGAGTAAGTAAGGTTTAAGTATTATCTCACAGTGAGGCACGTACAGCATGCAGTGGATTTCTTATTCCTTGACATGACCATGCAGTCACGGGTGTAGTGCTGTGGAAACGTATGGGAATGGTGTTTCCTTACATTTTTGTGCCTGCCACCCCCTCCCTGCACCTGAGTAACATGCGTTTCTTCATTTCTTTATTGAATTCTCTCACTTCTTTATTTAGCATTACACCACTGCATGCAGTCAAATACACTTCCATGTTAGTGGGTGGTTGACTTGCTCTAGAATGATGTCACACATAACAGCAAGACAATTTTTAGTCAAACGAGGTAATGCATTTGGTAAATGTTTACTAACGCTTCATTAATCTTTGTAGTACGTTCAGAAATTCAGTAAATTTTACTCATGAATCTTTTAATCTACACAGTATGTTCTACATAAAGTCATGCACAAATTTAAAATCTGAAGATTTTCTGCACAATTTACCTTCAAGTTCTCCCTCTACCATGATTTGCAAATAACACCTATCATTCTGACTTGACTTCAGTTACTGTTTATTTTGCAACCACTACTCCTCGTTCTCAGCAAATCCAAAATAATTTCTCAAAGTTTCACCATTGGACATAAAAGAATGACTGCTTCCTATTCTCTTGTGTATGATACAGCTGATTCGTATTCATAAAAAACAACCCAGCGGGAATGTCAACCAATGCAACAAATGGACAAATGGTTCATTGCCTGCCAAGAGAAGTTAATGATTTTACATCCACCCCATCCCTAACCCCCCTTTTCCATGGATTTAAAAAAAAAAAAAAAAAAAAAAAAAAACAACTGCTTCAGTGAAAGCTGAAGGAAGCTGTCCCACTTTTACGTTACAAATCCTGTAGGCATACATTTTTGGATTCCATTTTGCTTCTTAAAGATGAGAACGTTTTCAATAGTGGCAGAGCTTGATATACACCGTAACTTGGGTTTATAAAGTCTAATTTGCACTTAAAGTATTGAGACATGATGCAGATTTTGAAATTTAGATATCTCTGCACGAGTTGAATGCTGGTGCTAGAAGAGTGTTGAGAGTATTGGTTTAGCTCAATTCACTTAATGACTGTATACATTTCAGTAAGGTCTGCGATCATAAGTTTTCTCATCCACTTATCTGCATACTGAAAGGATCGTACACGAATGTTTACCTCAGATTTAATTAATGAAGTATGTCGAATAATTTGTATCTTTTTTGTCCCTTAGCAAACAAAACGCGATTTAAATTATATGCAAAATTTAATACATGTATTTGAAATTTCTACAAATTTAAGATTATATTTATCACCTGATGAAATGTGCTCATTTTATGTGACAGAACTGCAGAATAGTGCAGTGACATGACTTAAAAATGATGCTTTTGCATTAATTGATGAGGTGTCATTGTACATATCAAATACACAAAATTAATTATATGGGTTTATTCAATAACACATTATATGACACAAAATAATCTGAAATACAACTCTGTATCTACTAGGCACATATCCCTGTGCTCTTCTTTCTCGAGCCCCATCCTCAGGATTCAGCCTCTTCGTTAAGTCCCAGAAGGCATGAGCAGACACAGGATCTGATATCAGCTGGGTATGTGCTACGGCTGTTTCTCTGAGACAATCGAGTATGCACATTTGTATTCATGTTCACATTTGGAATAAATGTGTTATAATTTAATTTTTTATATGTAGTTTAAGTAATACATCCTTCTCTGTCCCCTTAATGAGCCCCTCTTTCTTTACTATGGTTTCTCTGCCCAGACATGATGTCATTGCAGTCAATATATGTTAGTAGGCTAGTTACGAAATTTAGATATGTTGTCTTCTTGAACCAATCAAATGACTTAGCTGTAGCATGTGATCAAACGTTGTGTCAATTGGGCTGCATTTATACAGCAGCTTGGACACCTGTAGAGATGTGTTACATCAGAAAAATGGAACTGGCTGCAGAAACTAAACAATGATTCCCACAAGAAGAATATCAACAATGCAATCAGAACTGTTCTAGACGTTTTCCACTTCTGTACAGAAGATATGATGAAAATGTCATTTTGATCACCTGGGAAATACCAAACAGTTTCATTCCATGTAGAAACTCTTCATTTCTTATGCGATTGTTTCTGAGACTCTATCAATCAAACAGAACAAAAGAAGCAAACCCATGTAATAAGTACCATTGTATTTTACATTATTTGCAAGTGTCTTTCAGCACTGTATGAACAAATGATTGTTTCTGACAAAAATACAAATGTACAAACTACTCATGTATGTATGTTATATGCATTCTTTAAATTATGAGGGTGATGCAGCAACATGGGCATGATAAAATCCTTTGGTTATAGTGATATCAAGAACCACCATACTTTTTTGCTCCAATACATAGATAGAAAAATCGCCTAAGATCAATTTCTTAGGTCTTATTTCCCAATAGACTTCCATCTATCAGCTACATGCAATGGAATTAATTTTTAACTTAAGTACAATCATACTTCAAAAAGAACATAATACAAAAAAATGCCCAGGCCTGCCATCATATGGAACTAATTAGCTTTAAAAACTCTGTAACTAGATGAGAACTTGTTGCTTGATATAATTATTATATCAATTATAACCTTTTTCAACAGCTGTCTCTAAAATGGAGATGAAGTACAATGAGCTAAAGTTAAAAGATGGATGTGTAGATATTAAAGCCTTTCTTACAGAATTCAAGCTGATGATGAAGTAAATGTTATCTGAGTGACTATACAATTAATTAATAATATTAATGATGTCTATAATACAGATGTCATCTGGAACACCACATTTTGAAATACATAACTAAAAGTCCATCATAAATGACAAACTCGTAACATGGATGCTGCTAAAGCAGGACAAAATGTGATATGTACAATGCAGATGAATGATATAAAATCTAATAATAAAACAATTTTCAGCTGCAAAAAAACAACACTTGACACTTTGTTCAGGTAATGGACAACACATACAAATACATATACAATATTGTAATATATTAATTATATGGGGTTTTTCAAGTCCACTGGAAATTATTTGCCAGGTAAAAACTGTATACTTTACGAATGTCAGAATGTCACACTGCCATTTGTTTCAAAACTAATTTGAGTTTCTGCTATAAGGTTTCCAATTAACGTGAGAGCTGGTTTTGTGGTGTCAGCAAGTCACAGTCATTTATGTTTCACAAACTAATTTGACTTTCTGCTACAAGGTTTCCACATAATGTGAAAGCTGGTCTTGTGGTGTCAGAGGGGCCACTTCAAGGTCCTATTGTAGAAGGAACATATCTGGTCCAGAGTTTTGAGCTTGGGACATGGCATCACAAACCTGAAACTGCAATAACAACTTGATCCGAGTTCATTTAACTAAGGTCTGATGTTTCCGACAGCCCCTGGTGTGGGGATTGGTTAGAAGGTATATGAAGTGACATCTGTGTTAGATGTGGTGAGGGGTTTAGTTCCTATCATGGGGAAGAAGTGGACTGAGGGATCTGACTCTTTGTGGCAATGAGGGTGGGCAACACACTTGCTGCATTATATGTTGTGCTGGGGACTGGACAGTTTGGGAGAGCATTTGCTGTGAACTGACTGGCTGACCACCAACCAAATGATGGTGCACCTGGACTTGTTGCTGCTGAACTTGTTGCATGATTTGTTGTGGATATTGTGGCAGATGCTGGTTATCTTGAGTGAATGGCATTCTAGTTCGTTGTACTTGTGGATATGGTGGCTGTGGTTGCTGAAACTGTGAAGTCTGTGGTTGCTGCTGTTGTTGTGGCTGTTGTTGCTGCTGTAACCTCTGCTGCCAAAGCATTTCCTGTTGTGAAGAGAAGTTCTGGGGCTGTTGCTGAGGATGCTGTTGCACGCTAGGTACTGCGCAATGCTGGATTCTGATGATGTTGCTGTTGTTGCTACTGTTGTTGTAGCTGCTGCTGAAGTCTCTGCTGGCTTCTCTGCTTGATGAAGGCAGCCATCAGCTGTGGGTATGTTTTGAGAATACTAATCACCTCCTGCTGCTGTTGGGGGGAGTTGGGAGACTTCAATGTCTGCAGCAACTGCTGGAGTGCCTGTCTGTGCTGCACCTGACCAGCAGGACAGGGAGGCTGCATATTCATGGCATTCGCAACCTGTGGTTGATGAATTGGCATTCTCTGGACACCCTGCTGAACTGGAGGCATTGTTCTCTGAATATAATTCATAGTTTCTTGAGGACATTGTGGCAGATGCTGGTTATCTTGAGTGAATGGCATTCTAGTTTGTCGTACTTTTGGATATGGTGGCTGTGGTTGATAAAATTGTGAAGTCTGTGGTTGCTGCTGTTGTTGCTGCTGTAACCTCTGCCTCCACAGCAATTCCTGTTGTGAAGAGAAGCTTTGGGGCTGATGCTGAGGCTGCTGTTGTATGCTAGGCATTTGCAATGCTGGATTCTCATGAAGCTGTTGCTGCTGTTGTTGCAGCTGCTGAAGTCCCTGCTGACTTCTCTGCTTGATGAAGGCAGCCATCAGCTGTGGGTATGTTTTGAGAATACTAATCACCTCCTGCTGCTGTTGGGGGGAGTTGGGAGACTTCAATGTCTGCAGCAACTGCTGGAGTGCCTGGCTGTGCTGCACCTGACCAGCAGGATGGGGAGGCTGCATATTCATGGCATTCGCAACCTGTGGTTGATGAATTGGCATTCTCTGGACACCCTGCTGAACTGGAGGCATTGTTCTCTGAATATCATTCACAGTTTCTTGAGGAGACTGTGGCAGATGCTGGTTACCTTGCGTGAATGGCATTCTAGTTTGTCGTACATTTGGATATGGCAGCTGTTGTTGATGAAACTGTGAAGTCTGTAGTTGCTGCTGTTGTTGTGGCTGTTGTTGCTGCTGAAACCTCTGCCTCCACAGCAATTCCTGTTGTGAGAGAAGCTTTGGGGCTGATGCTGAGGCTGCTGTTGCATGCTAGGCATTTGCAATGCTGGATTCTCATGAAGCTGTTGCTGCTGTTGTTGTAGCTGCTCCTGCTGAAGTCCCTGCTGGCTTCTCTGTTTGATGAAGGCAGCCATCAGCTGTGGGTATGTTTTGAGAATACTAATCACCTCCTGCTGTTGTTGGGGGGAGTTGGGGGACTTCAATGTCTGCAGCAACTGCTGGAGTGCCTGGCTGTGCTGCACCTGACCAGCAGGATGGGGAGGCTGCATATGCATGGCCTTTGCAACCTGTAGTTGATGAATTGGCATTCTCTTGACACCCTGCTGAACTGGAGGCATTGTTCTCTGAATATAATTCATAGTAGGTCCAGCCTGGAAAGCTTGTTGAGGACATTGTGGCTGAGGAGGTTGAGGTTGTGGGGCTGGAGGAGGCTGCACTTGCTGTGGAGGCCAAGGGATGGTTTGGGGTATAGCAGCAATTGGAGGCTTTGGATTGTGTGGCGGCATAGTACTCATGGCTGGATTGCCAACACACACCCCTGCTTGATGCTGGGTAGCCTCTTGTGCTTCAAAAACTGCTTGCATAGCCGCAGCAGGGAGACCTGGGGCTGGTTTTCCTCCTGAATAGCTCTGTACTGCTGCAGATGGTGAGGGTTGATTTGTGGGTGTGCTGGTTACTGCAGCTGTTTGACTCCTCTGCATTGAATTTATCCTCCTTTGTAACAACTGAGCCTGTCGATGGCGATGTTGCAGCTGCTGCCGTCTAAGTTTGTGCTTGATTTGAAGACAGAATGGCACTTGACACTTGTTTTCATTACAATGTTTAGCATGGTAACAACAAAGTGCAATAAGCTGTTTGCAAATGCGGCACCCATGATGTGTCTTTTTCTTACAATCTTTAGTATGTGCAACTACACGTTTCATCTTGTGACAACTAGGCATCCTGCAGTTTGTATCACGACACTGACATGCATGAACAAGATGTTGGGAAGTCTCTTGTGCTTTAAAAGCAGTTTGCATAGCTACAGGAGTGGGACCTGGGCTTTGTTTTCCTCCTGAATAGCTCTGTACTGCTGCAGATGGTGAGGTTTGATTTGTGGGTGTGCTGGCTACTGCAGCTGTTTGACTCCTCTGCATTGCATTTATCCTCCTTCGTAACAACTGAGCCTGTTGAAGGCGATGTTGCAGACGCTGCTGTCTAAGTTCCGGATCGATTCCAAGACAGAATGGCACTTGACACTTGTTTTCATTACAATGTTTAGTATGATAACGACTAAGTGAAATAAGCTGTTTGCAAATGGGACATTCATGATCTGTCTTTTTACTAAAATATTTAGTATGTGCAACTACACGTTTCATCTTGAAACAACTAGGCATCCTGCAGTTTGCATCATGACACTGACATGCATGAACAAGAGACTGATTACACCTCTGAATTGACTGACGATGAGATCCCTGAGGATTTTCCTGTTTATCAAGGTCCAGCCCCAACCTATCCATTTGGTAATTATGTCCTTTTTTCTGATAGCAAGTATTACGCAAGTCAAAGTCCTGTAAAAAAAAAAGAAGAAAAAGACCATCATAACCTTAGCTCCATACCATCTATAAATAAGATTCAATGGCAGTGTAAAGTTATTTCTTCATTTGTCATTAACAGCACCAAAGAACTTTCCTCTATTTTGTTTACTGAGAATGCTTTAGTTGTCTCCATTTTTAGCATGTCTTGTCTTTAGCTGCTTAGTACCAGTACATAAATAAAAAATAAGTAATTTGCCATCAATGATGCCATAAAAAAAGAATAGTTCATGGGACCATGATAATATCTCATCTACTATGGAAACTATTTAATCACCTGCTCATGCCATGCAAATGCAGATACACACGGGCTTATCAAGCCAACAATGGTGGGCAGTGGGTATTCATTTTTTTCCCCACCAACCAATATCTTAACTGACTTGAGACTATCGTACTATAATATTTCTTTTAACTGAATAGGCTCACATGTCAATAAAAAATGATTGCATAATCTGTTCCGATTAATTTTTCCCTCTTTGAATGGTGAACAAATATGAAATACCACAACTTTTCATTATTGTTGTACTGTTCAGAGAAATTTAGTGCATGGTAGGAGGACCATTTTTGCTGGGTGTAGGAAGGAAATGCTATTGTTCCTGGCACATCAGAGTTTGCCCACCTGATTGATATCTGTGTTACAAATACGTTAACAGTTAGCAAAGAAATCTGGGTCAGCTGGATCCTTTGTGTAGAAATTTGTTCCAATTCTGTCGATTGCATATGTCCTAAAAACAGCCATTTCTAGGTTTCTCTCTACTTACACATATATGAAAGCAAATCATCATTTGTCTTGCAATGAAACCCTTTCAGGCCAGGATACTTTGAGTCTAAATTGGTCAAATTCTGTTTAACAGTTCCTGAAAAGTATTTTAATGGTTTTTATATTTTAGTAATGGTGGTAATTATTTGACTGCACATCAGCATGATTTGTATTAAGCTGAAAGTCCATCATCCATAGATGTTTTCTATTGAATTTAGTTAATTCAGCAGGTTTTGAAATAATGTTGTTTAAAGGTTTTCCAGTTTCTTTAATTTAGTATGAATTTGGTATGAATGAGATTTGTTTGGGTTTGAAAGTACACAACTAGACCTTACTTCTGATTTTTATCTCATAGAAGTTTGCTAGGTCTGTGTAGCTATTTTCACTTTCTGAACTTGAGGTATATTATGAAAACAAGAGCCGATACTTTCTTTGCTTACTTTAATTTTGCAAATTTCATAAGCGTGAAGAAAATAGTAATTCCCAATAGTCTAAAAGTCAGCTTTTCTATTTCAAAAACCAGAAAAGTTGGTGTACTTGTACTTGGTGCTATTCCTAGCACATTTCCCCAGCACGCAGAAGCAACTTTTATCTATAAGCTCTGTGTGTGTGTGTGTGTGTGTGTGTGTGTGTGTGTGTGTGTGTGTGATTTGGATTTTTAACATAGCTTTAACAATTGTTCAGTCATACCACTACAATGTCTGCAGTGTGGCAATTTATAGTGATGTCAAACACTTGGGCATCATGCCCATGACATGTAGCATGATCTCCCATCTAGTCACATTATCTTGACACCTGGGTGACTAGCCCTAACACAAACCTCTTAATGCTGAGTGCCTTGCGAGGCAGCTGTTAGTACCATTTTTATAAGTCTTTGGTATGACTTTGCCAGGGTTCGAACCCATGACCTCCCGCATCTGAGGCAGACGCTCTCACCACTAGGCCACCAGAGCGGTCTCTACAAGCTGCCTGCTTTTGACAGCACATGGTTTTCCTTATAGTGACCAGAAACAACGTCAATTCAAGCAAGTGAAATACATGAATGTGTATGTTAACTTTATCTACATTGTAAGAGTTGTAGAGGAAACTACTTTACTCTTTGACTTCCCCCACATTCAGCAGTATTGCAAAACCTTTTAAATGTGGAACCTTTTAAATGCAGAACCTTTTAAATGAACATTATGGCAGTTGGGTTGAAATATTATATTTATAGTTTTGTACCATGATGTTGCTTAGTCCATTCACATACACTAAAAAATAACTAAAACATTACATTTTGTTGTATTTACTCCAAATTTTTTTAAAAGTTGGATTTCACCCAAATATCTCTCAAAACATTCTATTCGGCCACCACATTGGCACACATAAATATAATTATATTTGTAATGTTCATCATTAATTTGTGACAGATACAACCATAATGTAAAAAAGATAATTATTTGAATCATTTTTGTCAACAAATAATGAAAATATGCTGGTAATATCATCAAAGTCATAACAAGATTACTTGGGAATTTCCGTACATTCCTCACTGACAGAAACTACTGAAGTACCAGTAAAGTGGAAAAGTACTGTGGTATGTACCACTAGAAAAAAAATGTTGCAGCAAACTGGTATACCAATAATACTGTGCACCTCAAGTGTACACTGGTTTCTCCATTTGAAAATCCAGGTAGAATGCTGCAATAGTATGTAACATTCTCAAACTGAAATCAGCTGTTGATAAGTCATTGTTGAGAATGGCATCTTATCTAGGTATTATCTGTACAGCGGAGTTATTTTAGACAGTTGCATGCTACTAGAAAGTTTGTAAAATTTCACCTTCGAGATCACCATCCTGTTTCTGAAATTTATTTTTACAAACATTCTGACAGAATAGTTGTCTTCTTCGAGTACAGAAAATGTCCAATACATCAAGAAACCAGCAAAATGTGATGGGCCTTCCTACACATCTAGCAGCAGCTTTTGTATTTCTTCCTATTATTAATGACACTTTAAAATCTTTATTCATTTTGTGATGGATTTTTCTACAACCAAAAGTGACAATTGTGCCATCAAACCACTGTGAGCAAAAAAACATTTCTTAAAGAAAGAAAACTTTTAACCTACTTTAAAAGTCATGCAATAGCTTTGGGAGTACTGATACTGACTGGTTTTTGGGAGTACTGAAACTGACCAGTTTTTATGAGCACTGATACTGACCAGTTTTTTGGGAGTACTGAAACTGACCAGTTTTTGCGAGTACTGGTACTGACCAGTTTTTTGGGAGTACTGAAACTGACCAGTTTTTGGGAGTACTGATACTGACCGGTCACTCAAGCTCTGGGTTGATATTGACCAGTCACTTCATCTCTGTGAGTGCCATATTGTTTTTATACTGACCAGTCACTAAAAGAAGATAAGATATATTTCACATCGGCATGATTTAAAACAACAACTCAATGTACACTCTAATGAGCTTTTTACTGACAAAACAGAAAACTAATGAGTCATTACAAAATAGATTTGCAAGACACAGCATAATACATAGATAAAATTGAACAAAATAACAGAGCAAACTTGAAACATGAGCAAGCAAAGCATTTTAAAAGGCAGTGATTAAAACTAAACTCACAATTTAGGACAATTTCAGCAAAAAAATTATTGGTAAAAATTTTAATTTAAAATAAATGCAAAAAGCACCTAATTGGCACTAAAAAGCATGCTGCGATGCAGCTTATACCTTACTTATAAAGAAAGAAGTTAACACTAGGGCACTTGATAGTACATAAGACAAGGCCAGATAAACAAAAAAATTCTAACACAGACATTTGTGGTCATCATCATTGTGTGTGTAGGAGAGGTTATTATTCACAGATATTAAATTTACAGTCATTACCAACCCAGGACGGAATTAAAAGTTGATTGCACTCTAATGTGATTTGACAGCTCATTTTGTAGAATGGTAGCTACATATCTAACATGTTGAGGGTTTCTTTAATTTTTGAGACATCAAAAATATTTGAATATCTAAAATTATATTTATTGTGTTTAAAACATCAAATCATCCAAACATTTATAAGCATGATTGTTCTGAAATTTGAAAGTCTCAAGGGCCATTACCCAAAATCTGTGCATCTTTAGGGTTGGTGTTTTTCCCATAATTAAGAGTTTATGATAGCTGCTTGTGAAGTCAACACACAAAAGTCTCATAGTCCACTTACGTATTTTTTCAAATTTTGCCGTTTTCATGTTACTGCAGAAATGCCAGGCTATGGGACAGAAATTGAAATAGGAGAGGATAAATGTATATAAGATTGTCAGTTTGTTGAGCTTCTGACCAATAGGACTCAGGACAAATAGTTACCTTGAAGGACTCAAGGTACTAATTCAGTTCCTATAGTAAACCTATGCAAACACCATGATATTAAAAATCAATAACTTTAAATTTCTGAGTGCTCATGATCAAACCTATATTTATCAGTACAGATGCATCCTGGATGATAGCTTCTGCATAGAGAAAAGAATAACTGAGCCACTGCATTTTCTGGACTTACATGTGTTTGAAACATGTGCTTTCAATTCTGCACCAAAGAGTCAGGTGCTAATCTCAGTAACTGAGTGTTCCAAACTCAAGACTGTTAAAGAAATGAAATTCCATCCATAAAACAAAGTCACTATAATTTTTCAGTTACAACTACGATAAGCTCTCAAAAGATTATTTTTTACTAAAATTTATCTTTCATTATCAACCAATCTTGGCCAGCCAAACCCATATACACTCTATTTTATCTTTGACCATTTCCAGACTGGTTCCCATTTTTCAATACAATTAGTACTGTGCATCCTATATCCATCCTTGATTTTCTTGACAGACCCAGGAAGCATTTCTATGCATAAGTAAGCAATGTGCATAGTTCTGCTTGTCAAAGATGAATATTAAATTACTGGTATATTGCAAGTTCATGTTACCAATATAGCAATGGTGCATTTCAGGCAACATTTATGTACTTGAGCTTTATTAAGAAAATCAGAAAATATATTAAAACTGTCTAATAAAGAGTCACATTTTAGCTATCACAATTTATCTCTCTTCAATTTCAGATCGAAATAAATTACCAGCCTTGTCATATTATGAAATTACTGAGTAAAAGGTCAAGATAACCATCTGTATGTGTATGTATTATTACAGAAAAGGAGATTTAAATGACAGAAATGACCTAAAATTCATCCCGAATACAGTTAAAACTAAAGTAAGGTAGGCATAAATCAATTAAAATACAACATATGAAGTTTCAAAACATTCAGTAAATGAAATTAGTGTTCAGCAAAGTCAAGAGGTCATCTGCATTAAGCATGGTGATAGTGACCTAAATAATCATATCTGAAGCATTATGTTTCAAAACACAACTAGGAAATATCATATTGCCTACCATAATTACTATATAAATGGTAAATTGTATAAACTTCAAATATGTCTTTGCATAGATATTAACCAATGTGCAAAATACTCCACCTAGCATAGGTAAGTCTACACACTCAACACAATGCACCCCCACCCCCCCACATTGGCAACAGTTGATATATTTGAATATGTGTTTAATATCCCACTGAAACTCACTCTGTGGTTTACAAAAGGTATTAATTTTGCTTGTTATCCACAAACAGAACCATATGATAACATTTATAGTAAAGTTAACTGCACCTGCATATGTGGAGTCACTGTACTGCTGTAGCTGTCTGTAGGACTCACGGTGATAATTTAGTTGCTATAGTAAACCTATGCAAACACCATGATATTAAAAATTCAATAACTTAACATTTCTGAGTGCTCATGATCAAGCCTATATTTATCAGTATAGATGAAACCTGGATGTCAGCTTCTGTGTAGAGGAAAGAATATGAGCTGCTGCATTTTTTGAACTTCCATGTGTCTGAACATGTGCTTTGAATTCTACACCAAAGAGTCAGGTGCTAATTTCAGTAATGAGTGTCCCAAACTCAGGACTGTTAAAGGACTGAGATTCCATCAATAAATCATATCTCTATATTTATTTTCAGTTACAACTAGGATAAGCTCTCAAAAGATTATTTTTACTAAAAATCTATCTTTCACTGTCAACCAATCCTGGCCAGCCAAACCCATATACAGTACACTCTAGTTTATCTCTGACCATTTCCAGATTGGTTCCCATTTTGTCATACAATTAGCACCATGTGTCCTGAAGCTTTACTACGGAGATTATTTACATGTGAATCAAACTGCAGTTGATTGTCCATGTCAGTTCCTAGCAGTTTAGCAATTTCTTCACAGTGTATGACAACACTGCTTATGATTAGTACAATGTTCATGCTGAATGTCTTTTTACCCCCAGTTAGTGCTTGAAATTTTTCCAGGTTGGCTTGCATTGTGTTAGCAGTGAAGCAGTCAATCCAGTGGTGTCACTAGGGGGGTGCGGACCGCACTGGGTGACACCATCAAAGGGGGTGACACCAAAATGACTGTCTATAAAAGTTTTGAATTTTTGTGCAGGAAGAAGGTCCATGGGGGTGACACCATGAGTTACCGCACATGACTGTCTATAATTTTTTTTATTTTTGTGCAGGAAGGAGGTCCATGCCAGTGACACCACGAGTTACCGCACTGGTGACACCAACCCTAGTGATGCCACTGAGTTAATCAGAATCTAGATCTCTGTTTCAAGAGTGTTAATCAGTGTCAAAATATGTGAGGAAAAGGACAAAGTGACATCATCAGCCTAATTTACATATGTAATAAAATAGAAGATATCATTCATAAAAACATTAAAAAGTAATGGACAGAGGATCAATCTCTAAGGAACCCCTTTCACAGTTTCAGTCCATCTACTCAAGACACCCTGCAACTTAATTAGCTGCTTTGGATTCAACAGATAGCTCAGTAAAATGTTCTACTGAGTCATCTCACATACCATAAGCTCTTAATTCACCAATAAGAATATCATAATGGCGACAGCCAAAAGTCTTGGATAAACCCATCAGGACTGCAGCTACATATTTGTTTTCATCACAAGCCTTCCTCCAGTCTTCCAGCAAACATAACAGAGTGGTCTGGCATCCTAATGTTAAAAATGTTCTCAAAAATGATTCTAGCTGGATCTCAATTGTTTTCTGAATCAGTCTGGATATGGCTAAAATGCTGAAATGTCTATATTTACTTCTAACAAGAGGATTGTTCTTGTTGAAAATCTTAACTACTTGAGTTGCCTCCAGATGACAAGGAAAATGCACTGTGTCTCTTAACTGAGCAACACCATATTATAAAAATCAATAATAACAGTAGTCACATTTAGAGTATTAATACACTGACTTTGTTTATTTGTAAGAATGAGATCAACACAAGATGGATTACATCCATTCTTAAAACATGTAGATTCTCTAATTAAACACACCAGATGAAAAATATCACATGTATCACGTAGGGATCGGGATTTGGATGGGTCCTGTATATAAAAAATTAGGTCACCAATGATAATAAGGTCTTCAAACTTTACAAGACTTTTATCAAGTGATTTTTTTTACGAGATTTTCCGAAAAGAGGTTTCATTTATTAATGGGAGCCTATACATGCTAAAGATTAACATTTAGTCTTATGTTGATACAGTTCATAAGTAATCTACTCCAGGTGCTCAGATTCGAGTTCTGACATCTTTCGTGCTGGAATATCTAAACGAATAAATATTATCCCACCACCATTGTTAGTACGATCCCTCATCTCAAGTTTGTACGCATCAACAAAGACTGTCATTAAAGGAAGAATTAAGCTTGCTTTCCGATATAACCTTAACAACAAAAAAAATCAATAGTTTTAGCGACAAGAATTTCTGTAAACTTGTACCTTGTACTATTTATGTTTAAATGGGCAATGATAAAGTCCTTGGTGTGTTTCTTCCGGGTATTCATGGAAACACCTTCCTTGATTGGGACCGCATCAGAAAGCTGGCTGATTCAGACCATAGCTGATTCGGCCCAAATTACAGACTGATTCGGAACATGTAAAACATTAAAAGATAAACAATGGAAAACACATACCTGATTTATTTTTATTAGCTATTACTATTTCCGCAAGTATAATCAAAGAATGTAAAAGGTTGATTTTCGTCCCTTAAATTTACATCAGATAATTATGAGAAACTTTTTAGCCAAAATCAGAACAAAATAGATACGAGATATCGCATTGGAATTTTTTAAAAACCAAAATAACTTTTCACATGTTTCAGTAAAAGAAATATAAATTCAGGTCCGGCCCTAGGATGTGCGGGGCCCAAGGCTGCAAAAGCGATGAGCGGGTCCCGAAGCTAAAAAATTGCATTGCGGAGTTGATATCCTGTAAGCGCGGGGCCCAAGGCGGTTGCCTCCTTCGCCTTGCCCTAGGGTCGGGCCTGTATAAAAGTTATTTTTCATAAATCATCAATACTATCAAAATGTAATGCATACAAACTGACCAAATGTATTTTCTGGTTTATCATGCAAATCGTGTCTTTCTTCGTATTACACCTACCGAAAAAAATTGTATAAAGAGTTACTGATGAGCAAAACGATGGTATAACATACTTTGATACAGGCCCGGCCCTAGGGCAAGGCGAACGAGGCAACCGCCTTTGGCCCCTCGCTTCTCCGCAATGCAGTTTTTTTGCTTGGAGCCCCGTGCTCATCGCTTGCTGTCTTGTGCCCCGCGTGCTGCCTTGGACCCCGCACATCATAGGGCCGGGCCTGCTTTGATACCATCATTAAATTTCTACCTACTGTTGTCGTTGAATTATTGTCTTTTTAATAAAATCTCGCACCAGTAAACCAACTTCAGTTTCATTTTTAACTTTGAAACATTTGACATTATTTAATTTAAAGCACATATTAAATCAATTAAATATTTATTTCTGAATATATATATATATATATATATATATATATATATATATATATATATATATATACACACACATTTACATTGCTATATATAATAACACTTCTATGAAAACCAATGATCTCAAAGTCATTTAAAGTGAGCATTATATTTCTGTTCTAGAATGGTAATAAATTCATTAAATTGGAAAATGACATCAAAAGTGCCTTAATAAGGTCTATAGCGGCGTTGGTCAAACAGATTTGGCCAGTTCATAGTCAGATGATCCCACTATTAGTGTTTGCAGTTAAATTAGTTAAGGACGCGATGATCATACAATGCAATAAACAAGCGGTGATAATTTAATTTTTTATGCATATTTTAACCGCTTAAAGTACTTGGGAAATATTGAGAAATATCGTATTTAAAACAAATTTAAATGTCACATTTAAATCCAGGACGAAACTTAATAATATTTCACATGCTCCGAATCAGCCAGGAATCGGGGCCAAATCAGCCTGTAATTTGGGCCGAATCAGCCTGTTATCCTGCATCCGGGAATATGGTATACTTCCATCCGTAGGGGAGACTACTTACGCTGGTATTGTTGCAACTATCTGGTAAGACATCAATGTCCAAAAAAAAAAAAAAAAAAAAAAGAATCTGTAAAATCTGGTAGTATACTGGCACGGGCAGAAGGAAAGAAGAAAGGATCAGCAGAGTTGCTAAATAGGTTATATATTGCAGTTGTGAAATCAGTGCATTGCAATGAGTCCAGCGCTCACAGAAATCGCATTGCAGCCCTTGTTGGTCGGTCTCTCGAAATACAGTCATGGACGGTAATGTACTGTAATGAAGAGTAATTGAAATGAAACACAGTCATATAAAAGAGATTAAAGAATGGAGTAAATTAAAAATACATTGCTTGGTAAGGAATATCCATTGATATTAATATGCAAATTGGTGGCATTTGTATGAAGTAACGGAGCTAGAACTTGACTATACAGTAACATATACTATTTTATGATAACAAATAAGTCTTAAAAAATAAATGTATAGGCATGGAACGAAGCATAATTTTATTTATTAGTTTATTGCTTTATCCAGATTGTTGACATTTTATTGTTTTTATCTTTCTAAGTTTTGGTTTAAAATATTTAGTTGCAGTAATTGAGATGAAATGCAGTAATGGACCCAGATATCACATTACTTGCACAGATAATCTTATCAGCTGAGCAGTCAGTGTCATGTATGACCAAACATAATTATTGTTTAACAACATACTTCGAGATGTAACGTTCAAATATCATTAAAATAATTAAATAGATGCATGAACAATAATGTTTGTTACACACTTTTTCTAACGTTTAAACACTTTTTAATGTTAATAACTGGACCAAAATACAGTTTGCTATTTTACTATTCAATGTGTCAGAATTCTATATCTATGTGTTCATTGTAGTTTTAGCCATACTCAAACTATTTCGCAGCGATTCACAGCGCACGAACGCTTGCGCACCTATATGCGACGTCACGCAGCGTTGTCTTCTGATTGGAAGAGAGACTCCGTGCAGTGCCTGAATTTTTTAAAAACCACTTTTGATTGGTCAAACATTTCGGTCCGTTTCAGTCCGACCTTATACCATCAATACACGTGTCTTGTCCTAAGGTTTCACCTGTTCTTACCAGAAAATGCGGACAAATGTTGAATCCTCTAAGACTGTTTCTGGGATGCTGTTCAGTCCGGACTACCTCATGAATGTGATATCATCATGGGCCATCACTAACATGACGGACACGGTTATCTGGAAAAGAAGAGTTAATGTGGAAAGACGGGTGTCACAAAAGTGTCTTGCTGTAGGTCCCGCTGTGAGACGAAGTTTGAGGAAAGAAAGATTAGTGAGATGCGACGTATGTTAAATCTGTTTCGTTAGCAAGTCCCAACGGCCCTTTTCAGGGCCATTCAGATCTCTAGAAAAGAGACTAATCCTTTTACTAAAAAATGTGTGTGTGTTGTTGTTGTTGTTGGATGCTATAGTTAGTGTGATGGATAGTATTTTTAGGAGATTTCCTTTCTTTCTCTTAAAATCTAAGCTAACACAAGACGTTTTGCATAATGTGTGGGGATGTTGGGTAGTATATATGGTATGTGAGAGTATTTTTTTTAGATGTCATCTCCACCTCTTAAAGTCTAAGCTAACAAAAGACGTTTTGGATAGTGTGTGTATGGGATATTGGATTGTATAGATGGTGTAATGGATAGTATTTTTGTTGGATTTCAACGCAATACGTTTTGGATAGTGTGGGGTTGGGGGTTGGATAGTATAGGTGTTATGTGAGAGTATTTTTGTTAGATTTCATCTCCATCTCGAAGTCTTAGTGAACATTACACGTTTTGGATAGTGTGTGGTGGTGTTGGATAGTATAAGTGGTATGAGAGAGTATTTCTATTGGATTGCATCTCCTTCTCTTAAACTCCAAGCTAACACAACACGTTTTCTATAGTGTTGGGGGTGTTGGATGGTATAGATGGTGTGATGCATATTATTTTTGTTGGATTTCATCCTCTTTTCTTAAAGTCTAAGCTAACTCAAGACGTTTTGGATGGTATGTGTATGGGGTTTGGATAGTATAGATAGTATGATGGATAGTATTTTTATTGGATTTAATTCCCTTCTCTTAATCTATAAGATAACACAAGAAGTTCAGGATAGTGTGTTAGGGTGTTGGATAGTATTGGTGGTAAGTGAGAGCATTTTTGTTAAATTTCCTTCTCATTCTCATGAACTCTAAGCTTAAACAAGGCGTTTGGATATTGTGTATATGGGGTTTTGGATGGCATAGGTAGTATGTGACTATTTTTGTTGGATTTCGTCCCATTCTTTTAAACTCTAAGTTAACACAAGATGTTTTGGATAGTGTGTATGGATTTTTGGATAGTATGTTTGTGAGATTTCATTTCCTTCTTTTAAATTCTATGCTAAAAATGTTGTGAATTTTGAACGCCATTAAACGTGTACCTCGTGTGTCGTCGAGGTAAATATAAAGACAGAGCAGGTGTGCAAAAAAGTTTACTGGATTTATCCAAACAGCAACTGTCACACCCCTATCTCTGCCTCTTTTTGTGATAATTACTTGCTTTACTTAACATTTTATGAAGTCGAAATGTCTACAAGCAATAGAAAGCTACGTGACTTTAGTTTTGAAGCGTGCACAGTCTCTCCGCTTTACATGTTTCACGAGAAAAATTTATGTTCGATCTTTGCCATTATTTCAGCACACGTACACTGGCAACTTTACGAGAAATCTTCACTTCATTCAAACCCCCATATTCACTAGTTTGAGAAAAAAAACTGCCCCTAAAATAGTGTAGCTTTTCCTCTATCTACCTATATGAGTGCTTGTATGTCAAAATTTTCTAAGTGAGAAAAAAATGTGTCAGTTTCAAAACGCGAACCAATAGTGTGACCGTTCAGCATTTAGTGTGGCACGAAAAATGGCACAGTACACTATACTGAATTGAAAATTCACATTCTGTCAGACCTGCAATAGTTAAATGCCTGAGCCTAGGCCATGTTTTGTTACATTACGTTAGAACAAAACAATGCGTCACTCGTTATAAGCAATTTCATTGGCTACACTTATTTTCTTACCGCGTTCGCCTCGAGTCGACTTCAGTGACTCTTCGTATACTGACGTGCCTAACCACTGTGCGCTTCACAAACAAACAAACAAACAAAAATAAATAAATATAAATAAAAAACAAAACTAACGCACGAACAATCGTACCATAGGTGACCCACGGAAACTGTGTCAGTCTTATTGCAAAATACATCACGGAATGGTTGTATGTACTATTTTGTGGGAATTTTACGTTGACGTTTTCGAAAGGAGGATTTTAGTAGACTGTATCTTCAATTCTGTCCTGTGATATTTTGCCGAAAAAGTGAATTCTTCCTAATGATGTGATTTTCTAAGTGGAATGTGTATTTTTTAAAATTTCTTAAGGAAAATATACCATAAAAGCATACTTGTGTTATTTTTAAAAGTAGGAATAAGATATTCTCTCTCCGTCGTAATATAAATTCTATGTTTCATAAACACACACACACACACACACACACACACACACAGTTTCTTATAAAAAGATTGAAATCCTAATGGTAACTGTTTAAGATACCACTCCAAAAACTGGTCAGTAGTCGCAAGAACTGTTACGTTTTTTTGTAATTTTTTCAAACATTTGTAACTTTAAAAAAAATGGTAAAACGATTTTTCTTCCAGAGGTGAATGTAAAGTATGAGTTAAATTATGCTTGTGCATGCCAAGGTAGCTTATTTTGGTACGGCAATGTGCTATGGAAAAAATCGTAACATTTGATCAACCGTTTTCCGAAGACGAAAATAATAGCCCTCAGCTTTACAGTATAAGAATAACTTGAGTATAACCCACCCTGTTCCGCACTCTCATTGTAGAGTCAATACATACGTTTAGAGCAGAATAAAATATAGCCATATTTGACCTAGTTTCTCTCAGTTGATTGAAGAGTAGAGTAGAGCAAGACTTTGTTTTGGTCCTTTTCTTTTTTCTTTTTTTTTTTCTCGTCCTTGGTTTATGGAAACTTTGCAACTTTATAATCTTAAGGCGTGTGCTGCAAAACATGACATCTCTTAAATTTCGGAGTGGCTTTAAAGCAGATGTTACTTGCAGTCAGTCGATAATAACACTACCCCTTTATGAAATCGGTGTATGAAACCAATTGCTCATTAGCATTTCACACATACAATGTATCGTTGTCTTCAGAAACTTAAGGTAAACTCGTGTTCATTCCTCCTTATCCTATAACACACAAAAAAATAACAGAACCAAAAATGGTGCCCTACGACTCTCTCTCTCTCTCTCTCTCTCTCTCTCTCTCAAAACACTCGTCTCCACACTAGAGTACCGTTCCTTCTACCGTCACTTAGAACAATAGCAATTGTGCGGAAGGGGGTATTGGATGAAGCAATGGATATAATGTTTGCTGGATTATATGTAGTTTGTTTGAACCCTTGCCTGTTTAGTCTTATAGTTGGTGTGAGGATACTAATAAAATGTGTTTGTGTCCGTGTTTGTGTGTCTGCGTGTCTGTGTCTTTGTTTGTTTATGTATGTATGTCTATGTTGTTTTCAACACCAAACTAAAACCCTTACCCATTCCCCTTTAACCCCGTCAACCCATTTTGACGCCATACACCCAAGTGACTCCTAATGTTAAAATCTGTTGAGGCTGTAGAGGCTGTCGAAGCTCTCCCATGTTAAATCCCCTTTAGAGGTTGTAAAGGCTCATCTGAGGCTATATCGGCTCCTATTACTACTACTCGCCTTAACAGATCACTGACATCTCACCTATGACCGCGTGGGTTCGAGTCTCGGCTTGGCCAGCGTGGGTATGTCAGAAAGCTTGCATGTAGTTCCACCAAATATACTTGCCGCTATGTACAGCATTTCATTTGCTGAAAATGGTGATATCCCCATCTCCTCTAAAAATGATAGTATTAGCATAGCGGGCATTGAGTGTCATGGTCATTTGGGAGTTTTTTAATTTCAAAATATAAGTACACTAATCAAATTAATAGAAATTAAAATCGGTTAACAAGCAATTGGCAGTGAAAATTTAAAATCTTGCTTTCAGGATCAAATTTAAATCGAGTGTTTTTAGTTTTTATTCGGGCTTCTTTGGTATATGCATACAAAGTTCTGTTGTCGCAAACCACACAATCCGCTAGGCTCCTTTATCACCGTGCCTGCCTGTGCAGAGACTTTCTCGTTTCACATGAATATTCATAAGCCTGTTTAACCGAGTCACTGTCAGTGCAAGCAAACTCTTGTCGCTATTGTGACCTGACATGAACTTTCATGCTGTTTGAAAAAGCCAATCCCCGTTTCTCTTTCAAACACGATCAATAAAACAGGTACTTTCATTTATTTGTTGGAAACTGTTATATTGCATTGCTGATGGCGTTTTTTTTGTGTTTTTTTTTTTTTTTTAATGCTAACTCACGCAGTATGTGTGAGTGTGTTTTGGATTTTTAACATAGGGTTAAAAAATTTCAGTCATATCGCTACGATGTCTGCAGTGTGACAGTTTATAGTAATGTCTAGCAGTGGGGAATCATGCCGAAGACATGTGGCATCGTGTCCCACCCAGTCACATTATCCTGGTACCAGGCCGACCAAATCCGAACACTAACCTCTTAACGCTGAGCGCCAAGCAAGGCAGCCGCTTGTACCATTTTTACAAGTCTTTAGTATGACTCGGCCGGGGAGTTCGAACCCGCTACCTCTCTCATCCGCGGCGGACGCTCTAACCACTAGGCCACCTAAGCGGTTACTCAAAACTATTAAATCTGTATTTACCGTTTATGTATATACACAGAGCAAACATCGGTAGTAGCATACTTCTCTATCTTAATTCAAGGCAAAAAGCCCATAAACAAACACAAAATGAATTGGAAAACAAATAATATTATAAACTTGTGTGATCGCTGGCCGTACTAACCAATTGACCAATCAAGTGACAAAATGGATCATATTTCTTGGTCACAACTTTATCAGTGTCTACTCAACGCAGTGAAAAATTATTACCATGATTCACTCCAGTGAATTATACAAATTATTTCTTTTGCAAATCCACAAATTAATGGAACTAGCATAACATAAAGAGAGATGGTATAAAATACAAAATACATCTGATAACATGCAACATACCGGTACATGCATATGAAGTTTAAGATTAAAATCAAATCCACAGAATGACATAAGTCAAATAATGTAAAAAATACAAAACAAAATTTAGGTAAATGAAAATATAAACTTTCTATTGTACTGTCAAGTCATTTATTCGGCAAAATCTTGAATTTCCTATCAAGTGGTTATATATAGTTTCGTATTTTGCACAGGTTAGGTTTCTAAAGACTTCACAGGTTCTCCTTACTGCTTATAATGGATATTTAAAACCCTGTATATCTTAATTATTATTAATAGAGCATTTAATTTACTCTGTTTTGGTGTATGATTGATGGGTGTAGTCTGGGTTATAGGATATACAGCTAGGCCTTACTTCAGATGCGCATCTTTAAAAAAAAACAAATAAAAAAAAAAAAACTGATAGCTCCGCTTAGTTATTTTCAGTTCCTGGACTTCAGATGTGAGTTATAGAAAGAGCCGATAACTCTTTTTACATTTTCTATATTTTTGAACTCATTCATCGCACTTTCAGAATCTGGAATTGTCTTGTCTGGCAAAAATATTTCTCCCTATTTTAATAACTGGTAAATTTAGCGTACTTTAATCCAGACTGACTTTCAAGCACATGGTAGTAGCGACTTTAGTTACCTGTGTTCTTAGATCATGTACAATTTCCACAAGTACAATATCCAAAGGCATTTCAGCCACAGCGCATGAAAGTAACATGGATGCATACCAACATTCTCACCACTGTACGTGTTGCAAATGCAAGCAACTCCACCTTATACTTGTCAATATCTCAGAAGTTCATAATATCTGTAGAGCGCCCACCACAACCACCACATCAGAATTATCGTTCTATGGTTTAACTTTGGTCGTATAGTTGGAACATTTAAGTCGCAATCATCAAAACAGTTCTTTTGAATAATTCTCATGTTTACCCACCCCCACCCAAAATACACACACACACACACACAGAGTATTCATTAGCAGCAAGGTCCCACACACGCACATCCCTCCAGCCCAGGTAAATTGTAAACAAAAAGAGCCGATTAAGAACAAATGCAAACAAAACAACTTCACCTCAAACTGTCCCCTCACCCAGAATCCCAACAGTCTTATCAGGCAGAAGCGTAATATTCCTTCTGCCTTGTTCACGACCCTGATGTTGTGGAAGAAACAAAAGTTCATCCTGATGATATTAAACCATTCATGGAAAGGTGAGGGTAAGTAAATCTGTGCCTTCAGTTGTCGCGCTAGCGGCCACCAAGAGGAATCTTAGCCTTCATACCTCTTTTGATGATACATCTGGGAATTCTTTCTCAGTATGTAGGGTTGGCTGCATTTAAATCATGGATGATATCTATGTCGGCAAGTTGACGTGTGTGGATATCTTCTAATGCTTTATAAGTGTTACGACTCTAGAATCTTAAACTATGTAACAGAAAGAAGCGAAACCAATAAGTTTAGTAAAATCAACAAACAGTTTATTTCCCTACGAATACAAAGTGAAAATTCAAAAGATACTCACAGTATTGTAAATTAAGTACCAAATAATCCTAAATGTCATATTACAAGTCCTAGAATATAGAATGATCCGAATGAATTCCAATAGTCTTGAATGTATTCAGTGCCCTGATATATCATTGATGCAAGCCAGAATGTTCAGAATTCACAAAATTCCGAAGTAATATATCAATTCAGAGTCAATGAACACTTTAGGAATTCCAATGAATGATTTTGTTTAAAAATAAATAATTCCTCTCGAATTATATCTGAATACAACTGCAAACAAGTTTATGGACCTGCTCTGGTTGCTAAGACGGCCAAATGTGGCAGGTATATCAAGAAAGCCACGACGGCAACCGCGGAGACCAATGAAATCTTGCCAGAAGCTACTGCAGGAATCCAAGATGGCATCGGAGAAATTTGGAGAAATTAAAGAAGGCACCAGGACATTTGCCTCGGCAGTTTAAGCAGCACTTAAGAAGCTTCCACGGTCAACGCCACCTGTGTACAAATCAATGATACGAACATTGAAGCAGCATTTTAATGAAGATGATCGCAGGTGTATCTTTAAAAATCCCATCTATACGGCGGATAGATCTGATATTTCGATGCTTTGTACTAGTGACATCTATTGGATCCATGAGTTGCCTCCTTTAGTATGTCATGCCAACTAATAGCGTGTAACAGTGGTTCATCGTATATCCGCCGAAAATGATAGAAGCAATTGAATTCAAAAGGATACTTTGTAAGTTTAACATCGAAGGCATTTATTAGAGAAGCCAAAATTGGTGTATTTGAGGGAAAAGATGTATTTTTCCAAACACGGATCAGTAGTGGAAAATTGCTTATTTCTAAGTCAATTAAAGCTGTCTGCTCCCCTTGTCTCGATCACATATGAACAGTATTCAGATTTGAACAACTCGATTTTGATTTGGATGCGGTGGTACTGACACGAAGTACTGAAATATCTGATAGATCTGCCAAGGCGTAGATAGGTCAATATCAGAACCTTGGCAAACGAAGTTGGTATTGGGCATACGACTACGTTTATGCACATTACGGCGTTTAAAGCACAATCAACTGCGAAGAATATGATAGATCCTGATCTGTCCACACAATATATCATTGCAGGTCAAGGTCAATGATATCCATTTTGCTAACATTTACCAGCGAGTCATGTAGACCTTGACATGCTGGCTTATTACGAAGCACTACATATGTATGTATGTATGCATGTATGTATGTATGTATGTATGTATGTATGTATGTATGTATGTACAGGATTTAACAGAACGTCAGAATAGTGCTTTCTATATGATACCGATTAAAAGTTTTGTTCTAAACTTCAAGATATTTGCAAAAATATTTGATTAATATAAATTCTTGTATTTTTAAAAAAAAAGCAGACAGTAAAAATGCAGTATTTACATGAAAACAGATAAAGAGTAAGAATATTACAATTCTGTAAAAGGATCATAAAATAACTATAGCGGTACTGTGACTTCTGTTGGAAACTGTCGTTGAAAAACTTAGTTCCACCCAAGCAAATGCATCAATGATACTAAGCGGTCGTGGGCATCAAGAGATTAGTGAATGTGTACAAGAGTGTGGATGTAAAATATTCAATATCTATAAAAAAAAAAAAAAAAAAATTGAACTAAATATTGCAATAGGGCCAAAAATACCATCTTTCGACTGGTAAGAAATCCATGTAATCGTACGCAAAATCAACTCGTCAGTCTGTACATTTCGCTCCGAGTAAAACTCACTGAATAGCTTGATGATATGAACCTCTTTACAAATTGTGATAGAAATCTGATCAGAAACAGAAGCTCATCCAGTCAGACACAAGATCACTTCAGTAATACATGTGGAGTTGTATGTTTAATAAAATTCCTGTCATTTATAGACATTCATATAATATATACGATCACATTCTCGGTATAAAAAGGAAGGTCGTTTATACAACCAGCATTATCTGTGGACGTCTCCCTTCACGTAGGGATTAAGGCCTGATTCGCTACGCAAGAAACTGTTTATATGCAGTCAGAATGAGTAACTAGAAATTTCATTACATCAGTGTGGCCCAGCCTCTGGAATCATAGCACGAAAGCTATTGTGATCCCCCCCCCCCCCAAGGTAACCGCTGTGGCTCATGACCTGAAGGTTGTGGGTTCAGTTCCCACCATCGGATCAGCCTAGATCCTCATTAATACGCGTAGGTCCCGCTCAAAATCGAACTCATCAAAGATCTTGAGGATAGAAGTTGATATGCTAATTTATCAAAATCTGATCATAACTATGGCCTCGTTGATGTTTACAGTCTCAAACAATCAGATGAAAGATCACTTCATTAATACGTGCGAGTGTTATAATCAATCTCATAAGGTCTTGATTTAAGCTTACTTCCAAATCTGATCTGAAATACCTCTAGAGCATAAAAAAATAAATAAAACTGAGCCAATCCAGCGCACAGTCGCATCATTAATATGTGTATGTCGCTCATTATCGAATCCATCCAAGGTCTCGATAGGTTTATATCCCAGATCTGTTCAGAAATATGGTCCAGAAAGTATTCACAAGCTCAGCAAATCAGATGACTTCGTTATTACGTGTGACTTTTGCTCATAATTAAACTAATGCAAGATCTTAATTACAACAGGGAATTATTCCATACTGATTCTAATTCGACGTCTTGAGCAAATTAATTTCTACTTTTCTAAGGCAGAATATCCATTTTATTGTAGAATTAAATAATTTTCTTCAAACACATTTTCTTGTAGAAATTGATTGCATTTGTGCATTGTTCTGTAACGTAGCAGTCGTTTGAGTCTGTGTCGTCTTCTTCTAAAGTTGTAAATTCTTTCATTCATTCGTTTCGTCATTCACAGAGCGTACCTGTACTTTTTGTTTTAGCAATGCAGAGCATACCAAAAAGTATTATCCGCGCTCAGATCACTCGTGTAAGCTTTGCCTGCACCGCTCGTCCTGAAAGGACTGTTCGTCCTTTCCCTCTCATTCTACCATCAAAATGACAACCTGTATATTTCTACAGGAATGTCACCTTGTTTAAGTTTTAATAAGTTTTAAATCGGTAATAACATTTTCACAATTCTTATTCATGCTTTTTTTTGGAAAAGCTTTGTCTATTACTGTGCGTAATTAGAGCAATATTCCAAATGAAAAATGTTCTCGACTACTTTCTTCATTTCATACATCGTTCAGACACATTTAAAAACTGTAATTAAGCATAAATTGTAAGGCAGTTTGCCGTTTGCTGTCAAGAAGGACAGTTTATCTTTTCCACATTAATAACAACATTAGTATGTTTGGCCCTCGCTAATTATTAAACTGGTCTGATATCTTAATGATACATATATTCCAAGTTGAATAAAATCAGTTACAGAATTAGGCCTCCGTGGCAGTAACAAGTTCAGTCAATATGATACAAGATCAAATAGTTAAAATGAATTCATCTTATTCGTATCCAAACTCGTCAGAGATATTGATGATGATAAGCTATATTTCAAGTTTTATCGAACTGACCAAAATCAACCTCCAGAGCGACGACAAGCACATTAGAGGCGGAAGATCTAACCACTTAGTCCACCGAAGCGGTAAAGAAAAAGCCATGCTCGGACTTCTTCTGAATCGTGGCAGAAAAATATCTAGCTTAAAGTATATGAAAACGTTTTGCGAATATATTCAAAAGTATGCAGGATCTTGTGGAATAGAAGTAAAATATTCACAGTAATCTGAAAAGTTGCAGACACTGACACACAAAGGACCCTGGGTGGCGCCGTGGCTTAAGGTGATCACCTTTACAAATCCGACATCTGAAACGCGTCTGTGGGTTCGAGTCTCGGTTTGGCTAAGGTAGGTATACAAGAAAGCTTGCCAGTAGCTTTCCGTGGGTTGTTGGTTTCTCCTGGGTTTTTCTGGCTTCCTTTCCCTACTGGCAGACATGTGTAGCCTATTACGTATTGAAAAATATCATTAACCCCAAAAATCACACACACACACACACACACGATTGCAATGAATCTAGTATTTTTCCTTTATACCTTGTATTCTTTTATCCTTCTCAATCAAAATTAATCTGTAAATGTTTTTGAAAAAAAAAAAAAAATGAATGCAAGTAATTAGCAATTAATGGGTTTCTTGACACCGAGAGGCACACCATAATCGAGACCCACAAGTGATCTGGACCATCTATCTGAAGAAGGATAACTCTGGAAATTCCGATAGATTACAGATCCCTTACACATCAATCTACTGGCACACACAATGCTTGTAGATTTTTATTTCCCAGTAATACCTTGTATAACCTCTACCAAATAGTATCTAATATTTCTTTGTACACCATAATTTCATGGTATGAAAAGGAGGTAGCAAGTCCACCATTTCAGACTCGATTCAAGCAAAAATACTTTGCAAAAAGATATTACAGAAAACGATTGAAAATCGTTCAAGAATTCATTACTAAACTTCCAAGTTAACCCCTTTTATATACTGACTCTTGATTATCCACTGGAGAGAAATGATGCATCACTCAGAAACTTCAGCTATGTTCCACAGTAACAAAGAGGCTGTTGATGGCTTCAATAATATTAAATATATTAAGATTTACTGTTTATTGCCAAGTGCAGAAACTGGTATCTAAATATGTGATGCTGCTTCTATATTTATATCAGCAATAATCTGAAATTCAAAGTTTGCACATCAATATGCTGATTTCTTAAATTTCACGAGGCACTTTTTTTTAAGCTAGCCTGCATAGAAAAACATTCAATATTTTGTACATTTAATCTTGGCAACTTAATCAAATTTTATGGAAACTCTGAGCCCATACTTTCTCTAGACATCTTTACAATTGTTTGCCAATCAATATGCCGATTCTTTATTTTAATTTTTAATTAATTAATTTTTATGAAAACATTCCACCAAAGACTCCTACGTTCTAGACATCTTTACAATTATTGGCTACTCAGCAGAATACAGGAAATTTGGATCAGACGTTGAATCTGTAGGGCCACATCCAACAATACATCATATGTTCACTTCCAATTAATTTTCTGAGGATCATTCACTTCATTACTCTGACCTAATGAAGGTGAATATCAGTCCTCAAAACAGATACCATTAATCGGGTTTAATGATAAAACATCAGTGTGTAAAAAAGCCCTTTATGTTTCAAGCACATCAACTGTGCAAACATCAACAAACGAGTACCATGAGCGGTACAATATACATCCACCATGTCCAACTATTTTGTAGAAATCATTTCTCTTCTTTGTCTTGTTGACCTTGACATTTTGAATGCTAAATTAACATGTGCCCTTCTCATCTCAAATGCAAGCCATCCACAAAATTTGGTCATGGTTTGTGGCATAGACCTAAAGTGATTTTGAAAAACATTTCTTGGTGGAGTCTCTGTCTGATCTTTGAACTCTAGATCAATAGATTCCTTTTATCTCAAATGCAAGCCATCTACCAAGACTAGTTCATGTGGTACAGTGCTTTAGTTTTTTGGAAATTGTTCATCTTTCATTGTGATCATGACTCTGTACCTTTTGATCCCAAATAAATAGGTGACCTTGTCTCAAATTCAAATGGTCTACAAAATTTGGCCAATGTATCTAGACATCACAAAAAGTCTCTTCCTCATGCTGAGATTTCTTAGCTTTTTTGTTAGTACTTGATCGACATCAATGCATTACAAACAAGGTATTATGGGTTACAATTCAATACAAATATTGTTACATGGTTTGTATGGTCTCCAGAGTTGTTTGTCCAAGACTTCTCATGGTGGCGCTCACCAGTTATTATGTACTTTTGAGAAAGTGATGTAAGGTGAAGTTGTTTGCATTTAAAACATGCAGAGTGGTGAGAATGTTGGCATACCTCTATGCTACTTTCATGTAATGTGGCTGACATTTCTCTGGATATTGTACTTTTGGAAATTGTAAATGATCTTAGCACACTGCTTACTAAAATGACTGAACCCTTGTGCTCCAAAACTCAACCTGAATTTGTCTAAAGTACACTATCCTTGGCAGCTATTAAAATAGGGAAAATGAATTTTGCCAGACTAGACAATACCAGCTTCTCAAAGTGCAATGAATGAATTACCAAATACATAAAATGTAAAATAAGTTGTCGGCTCTTTTTTTTTTTTTTTTACAATTTACCTCTGAAGTTCAGGAAGTGAAAATGAGCAAGTGGAGCTAGCATTCTTTTGAAAGGTGCACATCTGGAGTAAGGCCAAGCTGTATACTCTATAACCCATATTACACCCGTCAATCATACACCAAAATAAAGAGAATTAAAGGTTCTTTGAACAATACCCAAGATATACAAAGTCTTTTTTAAATAGCCAGTATAACTAGTGAGGAAACCCGGGGAAATTCTTTTTCTTTAAAATTCTAACCCTATGCTAAATATGAAACTGTAGAGCGCCACCCATGGACTTGAAAAACTCTTTGCAAGTAGAATTTGTTCATGCTATTTTGTTTATCTTCACATACACACATGATCTGAGGAAAAACCATTTTACTAATTAGTGCATTACAAAATCAAATCGATCATACTCCATCTGGTAACCATCCTTGTCATGTGTCATTTAATCCATCCAAATTTATCCCTTTTTATTGATTTCCACATGTAAATAAAAGAAATAACACAAAATTCTGAATTAAAAAATATAGTCTTTTTCAGTGTCAGCTTTTTGTATTTACTCTTAAATCTGAGCAATTCCTGCAAAAATTTAAGGAATTTTCATAAGATTGAATAGTATGCAAGGCAATCCATTAAATGCAATTCTTAACCTTTTTATAAGAATAAAAAGGTGTTCATGCATATACATTTAATAATAAATTATTTTTTTTTCATCCTTTCTACCTTCTGGTGGATGTATAAAATATGGGACTCGTGCCCTCTTGTCCAAAAAGAATTCACCAGAGTTATAAGACCAATTTCATTTATTAAATACTGACTGTTGAAACCATCTAATATTTTTTATCAATAATGTTTTCAAATTAGCTACTATGTCAACCATAATTGATGCAAAATCAGTATCATTTTCATTTAGGACAGACAAGACAACACTACAAGACTTCGTCAAAACCCGATTCAGATATTACCATCCGTTCAGGAGAACTTGAGATGATGATTTTCAATATGTTCATTATGGCAGCCATACTGGTTGTCTGTCAGGCACAATCTTCATTTAAGACCTACTAGATATGATGACAAACCATTTTGTGAAACCTGATGTAGATATGACAATCAATTCAGGAGGAACAGCTCTTCAAGATGGATGTCAGATCAGCTTAATTTTCTTTAGGTCAAACTAGATACCAAAAGAAGTCTTCTGGTAAAAAAAACCCAGGTCAAAATGACTTTCCATTTAAAGAAAGCTGTGACAACAAGACTTTCAAACTGGTTATCATACCATATTTGATGTGCAGTCAGACCATTCGCATTCAGGACCAACTTGTTATTATCATTAGTCTACTGGTGAAAACTTCATGTTCGTGTCACCTTCCCTTTAGGAGAAATAGCAAAACAACATTTTCAAGATGGCTGCCATGGTGACCACACTGGACGTCTGATCAGCTTGGTCATTTAGTACCAACTAAATACAAGGCCCTGATAAATAACTAATGTCATACGATGCTAGCAACAAGATTTTCAAGACGGCCACTGTGGTGCCATATTGGATACAACATAGTACAATTTTTATTTTAAACAAGACATTATACGAGGTCTCCTGTTGAAACTCCCATGCTGATGTGACTTTCAATTCATGAGGCATAGCGATAACTAGAGTTTCATGCTGGCTGATGTGGCAGCTGTATTGGATGTCCAACGCAAACGACTATCATTCCAGACCAATTAGATATCATAATAAGCCTCCTGGTGAAAAATCCCATGTTGATACGACTTATGTTCAAGAGAAGCAGCAACAAGATTTTCAAGACTGCTGCCATGCTGATATTACATGATGCCAGATTGCTGCCAATTTAGGACCAATAAGACATTATAAAAAGTCTTTTAGGGAAAACCACATATTTATATTGCCATCCATTTAGAAGGAGTAGCAATAACTAGATTTTGAAAATAGCCACGATGTTGGCCATAACGGATGTCCAGCTTGAACCATTTTTATCTATGACCAAATAGACCTTGGCATGTGTGTCAAGTTTCCTGGCAATCTTTCAAGTAGTTTAGGGGAATAGTAATAACTTGTGCCATTGTATGGACAGATGGACAACAGACCACCCCAAAAGTGCTTCTCGTCTATGCCCAACAGTTAAAAATTAAAAGAAAGGCCAAAGGGGAGCAGGAACTGTTACCTTAAAATTAATGCCTCCATCAAGTTTCATGACTGTGCATACAACATCAGAAAAATGGAACTGGCTGCAGAAACTAAACAGTGATTCCCACAAGAAGAATATCAACAATGCGATCAGAACTGTTCTAGACGTTTTTCACTTATGTACAGGAGGTATGATGAAAATGTCATTTTGATCACCTGGGAAATACTAAACAGTTTCATTCTATGTAGAAACTCTTCATTTCTTATGCGATTGTTTCTGAGACTCTATCAATCAAACAGAATAAAAGAAGCAAACCCATGTAATAAGTACCATTGTATTTTACATTATTTGCAAGTGTCTTTCAGCACTGTATGAACAAATGATTGTTTCTGACAAAAATACAAATGTACAAACTACTCATGTATGTATGTTATATGCATTCTTTAAATTATGAGGGTGATGCAGCAACATGGGCATGATAAAATCCTTTGGTTATAGTGATATCAAGAACCACCATACTTTTTTGCTCCAATACATAGATAGAAAAATCGCCTAAGATCAATTTCTTAGGTCTTATTTCCCAATAGACTTCCATCTATCAGCTACATGCAATGGAATTAATTTTTAACTTAAGTACAATCATACTTCAAAAAGAACATAATACACAAAAATGCCCAGGCCTGCCATCATATGGAACTAATTAGCTTTAAAAACTCTGTAACTAGATGAGAACTTGTTGCTTGATATAATTATTATATCAATTATAACCTTTTTCAACAGCTGTCTCTAAAATGGAGATGAAGTACAATGAGCTAAAGTTAAAAGGAGGATGTGTAGATATTAAAGCCTTTCTTACAGAATTCAAGCTGATGATGAAGTAAATGATATCTGAGTGACTATACAATTAATTAATAATATTAATGATGTCTATAATACAGATGTCATCTGGAACACCACATTTTGAAATACATAATTAAAAGTCCATCATAAATGACAAACTCGTAACATGGATGCTGCTAAAGCAGGACAAAATGTGATATGTACAATGCAGATGAATGATATAAAATCTAATAATAAAACAATTTTCAGCTGCAAAAAAACAACAACTTGACACTTTGTTCAGTTAATGGAAAACACATACAAATACATATGCAATATTGAAAACAATCTCTAGAACATATGTAATATATTAATTATCCGTTTTTTCATGTCCACTGGAAATTATTTGTCAGGTAAAAATTATAGATTTTAATAATGTCAGCACGTCACACTGTCATTTTTGTTTCACAAACTAATTTGACTTTCTGCTACAAGGTTTCCACATAACGTGAAAGCTGGTCTTGTGGTGTAAGTGGGGCCACTTCAGGATCCTGTTGTAGAAGGGACATATCTGGTCCAGAGTTTTGAGCTTGGGACACAGACCCATGAGCCTGAAACTGCGATAACATAACTTGATCTGAGTTCATTTGATTAAGGTCTGGTGTTCCAGACAGCCCATGGTGTGGGGATTGATTAGGAGGTATATGAGGTGACATCTGTGTCTGACGTGGCGAGGGGTTTAGCTGCTGCCGTGGGGAAGGAGTGGGTTGAGGGGATCTGACTGTTTGTGGCAATGAGGGTGGGGAACGCACTTGCTGCATTATGTGTTGTGCTGGGGACTGGACAGTTTGGGAAAGCATTTGCTGTGGACTGACTGGCTGACCACCAACCATATGATGGCGCACCTGGACTTGTTGCTGCTGAACTTGTTGCATGATTTGTTGAGGATACTGTGGCAGATGCTGGTTATCTTGAGTGAATGGCATTCTAGTTCGTTGTACTTGTGGATATGGTGGCTGTGGTTGCTGAAACTGTGAAGTCTGTGGTTGCTGCTGTTGTTGTGGCTGTTGCTGCTGCTGTTGTTGTTGCTGCTGTAACCTCTGCCGCCACAGCATTTCCTGTTGTGCATTGAAGTTTTGGGGCTGTTGCTGAGGCTGCTGTTGCATGCTAGGCATTTGCAATGCTGGATTCTGATGACGCTGTTGTTGTTGTTGCTGCTGTTGTTGTAGCTGCTGCTGTTGTAGCTGCTGTAACTGCTGCTGCTGAAGTCCCTGCTGGCTTCTCTGCTTGATGAAGGCAGCCATCAGTTGTGGGTATGTTTTGAGAATACTAATCACCTCCTGCTGCTGTTGGGGGGAGTTGGGGGACTTCAATGTCTGCAGCAACTGCTGGAGTGCCTGGCTGTGCTGCACCTGACCAGCAGGACGGGGAGGCTGCATATTCATGGTATTTGCAACCTGTGGTTGATGAATTGGCATTCGCTGGACACCCTGCTGAACTGGAGGCATTGTCCTCTGAATCTGATTCATAGTAGGTTGAGCCTGGAAAGCTTGTTGAGGAGGTTGTGGCTGAGGAGGTTGAGGTTGTGGGGCTGGAGGAGGCTGCACTTGCTGTGGAGGCCAAGGGATGGTTTGCGGTATAGCAGCAATTGGAGGTTTTGGTTTGGGCGGAGGCATAGTGCTCATGGCTGGTTTGCCAACACCCATCCCTGCTTGACGCTGGGCAGCTTCTTGTGCTTCAAGAGCAGCTTGCATAGCTGCAGGAGGGGGTCCTGGGGCTGGTTTTCCTCCTGAATAGCTCTGTACTGCTGCAGATGGTGAGGGCTGATTCGTGGGTGTGCCAGTTACTGCAGCTGTTTGACTCCTCTGCATTGAATTTATCCTCCTTCGTAACAACTGAGCCTGTTGAAGGCGATGTTGCAGCTGCTGCTGTCTAAGTTTGTGCTTGATTTGAAGACAGAATGGCACTTGACACTTGTTTTCATTACAATGTTTAGCGTGGTAACAACAAAGTGCAATAAGCTGTTTGCAAATGGGGCATCCATGATTTGTCTTTTTCCTACAATTTTTAGTATGTGCAACAACACGTTTCATCTTGTGACAACTAGGCATCCTGCAGTTTGCATCACGACACTGACATGCATGAACAAGAGACTGAATACACCTCTGAATCGATTGACGACGACATTCCTGAGGATTTTCTTGCTTATCTGAAGAAGAACCATCATCGAGGTCCAGCCCCAACCTATCCATTTTGTGATTATGTCCTTCTTTCTGATAGCAAGTATTACACAAGTCAAAGTCCTGTAAAATAAAAGAAAAGGACCATCATAACAGAACTTAAAATTTGAGCTTTGTTTCATCAAAAATTAAGATTCAATGCCTATGTACAGTGACCTATTTCTCCATTGTTTTCCATGTACATTCTCTTTTTTGTTTAACGAGAATGCTTTGGTTGTCTCCTCTTTTCATGTCTTGTAAAAAAAAAGCCCAATAATAATGGATAGTATCCAAATTACAGGTCTCCTCTCCTTGGACACCCACTCTTTTACTCTTGTACCAGTACAAAATTAATGAATTTGCTGTCACTGATACCATAAATAAAGACTTCATGGGACCGTGATAATATTTCCACTACTAGGGAAACTAATGGCCTGTTCACCCCTTACCAACTAATATCTTAAACTGCCTATTAATTAAACAAGCTCACATGTTAATCAACTGACATTCTAACTGCACTATCTGTTCCTATTAATCCCCCCCCCCCCACGAATGATTACGAATTGTCCTCATTAGTGTTGTATTGTTGAGAGAAATTGAAAGCATGTTAAAAGAACAAATTTTGCTGGGTGTAGAAAGGAAATGCTCTTGTTCCTAGCATATCTGAGACTGCTCATCTGGCTGATATCTGCCTTGAAGTCAAATGCATTAACAATTAGCAAAGAAATCTGAGTCAGCTGGATCCTTTGTGTAGAAATTTGTTCCAATTCTGTCGATTGCATACATCCTGAAAACAGCCATTTCTAGGTTTCTCTCTATTTACACATGTATGAAAGCAAATCATTTGTCCAGTAATGAAACCCTTTCAGGCCAGGATGCTTTCAGTCCAAATTGGTAAAATTATGTTTAACAGTTCCTGAGATTTTTTAAAAAAAGTTTTATATTTTAGTAATGGTGGTAAATATTTAATTGCGCAAAAACATCATTTGTGTTAAGCTTAAAGTACTTCATCCCAGGATACTTTCTACCAAACTTAAACTCTGCTCTGCAGTTTTTGAAACAATGCCATTTAAAGGTTTTCCATTTTAGGAGAAAATGACTGTATTTCATGAGAGATTCGAATTATCTGTACAAAATCTGAAAAGCCTTCACGCCAAGTTTGATTAAAATAATATATACATATATATTATTTTTTTTTTAGAGAAGCTGAAAACAGCAACTGTCGACAGTTGCATGCAGGGCCATATCATATGCTCACTTGTCCTTACAGTCTGACAAGCTAATAAACACCTCCCTATAGCTGTAATCATAAAAATATAAATTGCCACCATTTTAAACCAATCTTTTCAGACAAAATCACTAATTCCTTACATCCACAAAAATAACCTATATAGTATGACTCTAGTGGTCTAAGTCTTGAACAATTTCACTAAGATGACAATATGAGAATTCTCTCTTTTAATACTCAAAACTAAATAAACTTCCGCAACTAAGATGACAAGTAAGAGAATTCTCTCTTTTAATACTCAAAACTAAATGAACTTCCAAACCTCTACACTTTCCAAGTCTGTGCTGTCACACTGACAGTGCCTAGTGTTACTGACTTTAGAGGTTATCCAATTTTTTTTCTCCAAATCTTAAATATAACATCTACAGCCTGGATTGACTATACTGAAACCCATCATTTAGTCCATCACACAACTATGCTTCATAAATATTGTTTATAATATAATTAACTGGGGATTATCAAATCTAACATAAGAAATGAAGCTATTAGATGCTGTATATACTCGCTTACATTACAAGTCTAACTGGAAACTGCACACAGATCTGCCAGCATATAATGCACTGACAGATTTGGGTCTGTGCAGTTTGCAAAGATTACTCGGTAGAACAAACAACACAGGCCCTAATCTGCAGGCGCATTATGCTATGGCAGATCAGGATCTTTGTTGTTTGCAGTTTCACTCAACTTACAAGTGAGTATATACGGTAATAAAAAAAAAGCGTGCCTATATATATATTAATTTTTAAATTATCCACTTTTGCCAACAACAACGATGCATCCGCTGACCAGGACACTAGGGGGTATAGCATAAACTCTATGCATTTAGTGCAAATGACTCTTACAACAAAGCTTCTGAAGTAATTCTATTCTAGTGATACAGTAAACTGTACTTTTTTAACACAAAGATAAAGAATTCATTTGAAAGCATGAAATACTTATGAAAGCATGAAATACTTACATCACACTGTGAACAGTGCCACCTCGTCTCCACTTGAGCTTTGCAGCTGTTGCATGTGTACACAAAACTTTCTTTTCCCTGATTGTGAAGCTCATACAACATAGCCATTGTTGAATATTTGGCCCGCCTTAACGAAGAGAATTCATAGTGCTTTTCTCTAGCAAGAGTCAAGAAGGCATCACGTCCATCCATTAATTCACAACTAATATGAGGATCTGGGTCCTGAAGAGGAGGCAACTGGGCAGCAACTTGCTGAGAATGCAGACGAATAACAAAGAAGACCTGAAAAAATGAGCAAGTAAATTAGTAATAAAAGGTAATATCCATCTAAAGGAAATTCTAGATTCCACTATTTTCCTTGGGGCACCAACTGCCATGGATTACGTGGTTGCTACAAGTGTTGGATGTGCTATTAAAATACAACTATGTGAAAAATGTTTAAAAAATTGAAGAAAAAAAATGGAAATGTTGCTAAAATCACCTAGAATCTATATATTAATAGACACAAGACCACATAATTTCATTTGTCTATCTCGTGATTTTTGCTAGATCCGTCTAATAGGGTTATTGTCAAACAAGTCCAAAAATCTATTTTAAAAAATTTTAATTTCAAACACGAGTCCTTCAAAATGTCAAACACTTTACTGGTCATAAAGAATTTTCAGAAATGGACCTGTTTAACAGTACCTGACAATAACACTGGGTAACCTCGCAAAATCTTGCAATTCCAAAACAAGGCTCTCACTGCTGGGAGATTTACAATCAAAAGGTACAAACATTTACAATCAATTAAAATGTACAAACGTGAGAAGCATGCATATATATATATATATATATATTAATTATAGCCTAGAGGATTTACAGTGTTTAACCTTCAAACAATTAAAAGAAATTTAAATCTGAATGACAAGTGTCAGCAGACAAAAGACCATTCTAGTATCTCTCACCTATGCCCTAATTTGCAGGAAAAAGGATGTCTCGCAGTTAAAATAATGGATGTTAAGTGTAATGTTGACATCCAACATTTACCAATCTGTTACGACTCTCCAATAAGGTTCAACAGATTGGAGATTTAAAATATCAGTAATGTTATTTTTAAAAAAATAGCAAAACTACACGATGTAATTTTAAGTAAAATACCAAAACTACAGAATAGTGTTATTTTAATTAAAATACCAAACTTAAGAATATAGTTATTTTAATTAAAATACCAAACTACTGAGTACTGTTATTTTAATTAAAATACCAAAATAAAAGAATCATGTTATTTTAAAGTAAAATTGTTCAGATAATTGTCAGACTTAGATCCAGGATTCTGAACATGGGTTTATGCAGACATTTTCTGGGTTTGAAACTAACAATAGCCCATTGGTCAGAGACTAGTAGATTTCCCTACAGACTAAAATATGTACATTGGTATTAGTCTCATGGGTTTAAGGAAATTTTTATTTTAAATTTAAATTCAACATAAAGGGTGAGGATGGCTGCTGTCTTCCAAATCTGCAAGGGCAGTGATTGTTATTCCAATGATTACAGTTACAGTTTATTTCAACTACATACTTCTAAACATGCTTTGATGGCTAAACTCTATTTACCACTAAACATGATTTAACAAATATTATTAAAACTTAAAAAGAACTTGTTTAAATTGGTTTAGTGGAAAACAAGATCAATAAAAAATGTTAAAATAACATATTGGGGAACAGGTTTATTATTATTATTATTATTTTGAATGTTTATATTTGTTAATCAACACTCTAAGTACATACACATAATGCCACGATATTATTCAGACCTTACAAAGCCGATCTCCACTTCCAAGTTTATATAAAGAACATTCACCCAGCAGTGATAGCCTCATTTTGATTTTTATCAGGAGAGGCAACCCATCCGCAATGCGTATTGTGAAAGGGGTCCATTCAAGAAAAGTCCATATCTTTCTAACTGCGGAGTTCTGAAAACACACTCTGTTCTAATGGTCACTTTCAATAAGCAGTCACCTGTTTGCAATGGCTATTCTAATGTCACCAGAGCAAATCTATATATATATATATATAAATGTCCCATTAGGTAACAGTTATCTGCCTTCTGTTGGCAGCAGCCAAGTGTTTCCAAACCAAACAATGGTTTCTCCATGCCTTAAGCGGTCAATAGAACGTATCAACATTGACTGTTTAGTCTGAAGAAGGTATTATTTAGATAAAGGATTCTCATGTGAATCAACATGCAAACATTTCTCATCTCGTTAGTACTTGTAACCTAGTCATGTTGACGGTGAAACTGAAAGGCATCAATGTGTGAATTTCGAAAGCAAGGCCGATTTTTTTTCCATTAAGATAGAGGGTCAAAGTAATTTGTTTGCTGCCTGGTGGGAAAAAGTAGTTGCGCTATCGCAGCAGAAATAGGAGTCACCTTTTGTGCTAATGTGACTAGTATAGTTAGTTATCAGCCTCTATTTGCTAATGAATTAAAGCAATCTCTGAAGGAAAAAATGTTCATCTTTAAGAAGGGATACGTGTTACATTCCTTTTCATTACGGTCAGGGTCATTCAATATTCAAAATCTGTGTGAAGGCAGCTGAAGTTTCAGTTCATGGGTCAAAATGAAAAGCAATATAAGGCTTCTTCTGATTTTCTGTTCATTATAGGCTTGTCAGAGAAGCCAAATGTCATTTGATCTTGCTGAATCAAGCAAATGAATGATAACATGAACAAACTAAGATTGGTGTGTATTTTTAAGGCAGTGACAATTTCATTTCTAGGATGGGTTAAAGTGAATGGGATAAAGTAAACTTGCCATTTCCATTGAGTGGCTGCTACAAACAGGGTTGACTGTATATAGTAAAGCAAAATAATTTAAAACTCTAAGATGCTGAAGGTTTAGGGAATTGTGAAATATTATTAATGACCAGGATTATCACATAATCATGGGGTCTCAATGAACTAATTTCCCCGTTCCTCTGAGTTTTTTGTAATTAGTTCCAAATATTTAACTCAATGAGAATAAATCTGTTTCAATTATAATCGACTTGAATTTCATTCTCAACAAATGGATGTCATTAAGTCATGCACGGTGTTGTCTGAAAATTACTTTCTCATCAGATGTAAATTCATTTGAGCAAATTTTGTTGCCACCGATGTTAAAATGAACTGCACAACATAGGGCCACTGTTGGCATTTTGCAAATCAACATATAAAAGGCTAATTAACTGTTAATATTCAGGAACAAAAACTGTATCCTTCAGGTAATGAACGTAACAGAGACAGTTTCACTAAAGGCAATAAAAAAAAGGCTATGTAATAGTGAGTGCTCTCCAATAGCCCACCCCAAGCCATATCATCTATGGGAAGTAAACTCCAGTCATTATATAAAACACACACCAAGTTTCATGAAGATACCTCGAATGGATCTGGAGATATTAACTGGACAAGAATTTGTCTGAGGGTCCGTAACAAAAATGGAGACAACTCTTACAATGCTGATCTGGTAGACTCCACCTTTTACAGAACACAATGTGTAAGTCATGACATCTCAAAGAAATCAGGGAGATATTATGTAAACAAAAGCATAATAGATGGATGACTGAACAGACAAGCTACCTCAGCATATGTCCCAAAACATCAATTAAATTGGTTATAATAATAAATGTCTGAAGTAATAAAATGAAATAAGTTTTCTGATGTCGGCAAGGACTTCATGTATTTACTCAAAGTCCAACTTCTATAAGTAACCAAGTGAACATAGCCGATTCACCTGCTTGATTTCGAACCTCGTAAATACATCACTGCTGAATAGACAAAAAGATGTCTAATATGTATTGAGACAAGTACACTGATTTCTGCTGCCAAAAAAAAATTATAATAAAAAAATATTTGACAAAAAGTCAAAATCAGATTTACATTTTACATTTACATAATTTGATACTGAAGGCATGAAAAACATCACTGCTATCTACAGTTTAAAAAAACATGGGCACCTAGTTTTGTCAATCAAAAAGTCACTGTTAACTGAACCACCCAAGAAAATTTAATAAATTAGTCAATTAAAAATATAAAATGAAGCTATTGATTAAAAAAGAAATTTACCTCAGATTCCCACATAAAAACTGTATTTATCTTAATAGCTGATAATATCCATTCTATAAGCATCACAAACCTCCAATGAATACTAGTCAAAAGAGTTTGGAAAAAATGTTGACAATTATATAAAACTAACACCATTTAACATATTTGTGTACTATATTAAAGTATTGTATTCATTTGTATCTTTAATTGCAATACTTTAAAAGAAATTCTAACATATTGCTTCATATCTTTAAAACTTAGTTAAAATTGTAAACCAATCAACACTAGCCTCTGCATATAAACCCAAATGCTCAAGCGGGCCTGAGATTGCTCACCTGCCTGATGTCTGCTTATAGCCAAATCAAAGAACTGTTGGTCAAAGAATCTTAGTCAGCAGGATGCTATTTGAGGAAATTTTTCCAATGCTAGCAATAAAACAATTCTTTTATGGTTTCTCAAAATTTTTGCATAATAGCAACTCAGCATCATTTGTTCAAGGCACCCTAGAGGACCAAATCATCTAAGGTGCTCGCCTTTACAGATCACCACCATTTCACCTGTCTGCATGGGTTCGAATCTTGGCTCAACCAACATGGATATGTGAGAAAGCTTGCTAGTAGCTTCCAGTGGGTCAATGGTTCTTCCCAAAATTCTGCCAGGTTTTACCTCCACTAGATCTATTGGCCGCCATGTGTTACCTACCATGTGCTTTAAAATGGCATTAAACCAAGAAAACCAATCAAGTTTCAATACTGAATGGCCTTTCTGCCAATGTTGATCAAATTCAGTCAGAGGTAATCTTTTTAAAGAGAAGTTGTTCGAATGTTCATCTATTCCTAGGGTCAGCAGTCATATATGATTTCATATGAAACAATTTCAAGCTTGGTCCCTGTCAAATTTGGTCAAATTCTGCAGAATCGTTTTTCAGGATTGTTTAAGTTTTCAATATTTAATTCTTCTTGTTGTTTTAGGGTTTAACGCCATTTTTCAGCACAGGATAGGCTATAAATGGTGGCCAGTATAAATTGTGGAGGAAAGAACCCGGGAAAACCCGGTAAAGAACCACCTACCCAGGAGAAGCTACTGGCAAGCTTTCTCACATATCCACATTGACCAAGCCCGAGCCCGACACTCGAACTCACAGAGAGAGAGGTGAGATGGCAGTGATCCGTAGCAGTGAGCACTTTAGACCACTCTGCCACTTGGGCCCCCTCAATATTTAGTAATAGTAGTAATAGCCATACTTGATGGTGAATCGGCATCATTTGTATAAATGCCAAGACCTTCTTGACTGGACGCTTTCTGTCAGTTCCTCAAATTCTGTGTGTTTTTTTTAAAATTAAATATGGCTTTTTATTTTTAGTCATGGCAACTGTAATTAATGGCAGATTGTATCATTTCTAGAAAATTTAAAGCCCTTAATGCAAAAATTCTTTCTGTCAAATTCTGTTTTGTGGCCTCTGAGAACACCTTGTCAAAAGATTTCTGTATTTTAATGACAGCAGAGATATCTGAAAGCAGACTGGTTTCATATGCAAGAATTCTCTTTGAGGGAACTTTATGATTTGGTTAAATTCTGCTGACTGGTAATTACGTTTGGAAATCTTCCAGTAGTTTTGAAGTTTTTCTAAATTTTTGTGATAGTAGCAATATTTGATAGCAGATTGGCATCAACTGTACTAACTTAGAAGACATCTGGATGCTTTCTGACAAAATTCTGCAGAGCAGTTCTTGAGAAGTCATTTGAATGTTTTTATATTTTTTGTACCAGTGCCATATTTGATGGCAAATCAGCCTCATCTGTATAAAAATTAAAACACTTTATGACAGACACTTAAAAGACAACACACCATGGATGCAGGGCCATGCACACAGCTCACTTGGCCTTATGGACAAATGAAATGAAAATGTACCTCTGCTCTAATTTGATATACCATATACCATATATATATATATATATATATATATATATGGACAAAATTGTCTTCGTAAACTATTTACTCGTCATAATAAAACAGACTTTACTATGCTGATCAATTGACCATGATGCAAACATTTCACCTCATTGTACTGATTTTTTGTATGCTATTTTCCAAGTACAACATAAATTTTCAACTCTTTAACATTTGAATTCCTAAAAAGGGGGTGGGGTGATCATTTTTTCCTACCTCCTTGTGTTTTTCCATAGTTTGATACAATTTGTTGAAGAGATCATTTCCACTATGGGGTAAACTTGTCTTCTTGCTATTCTTTCTAGCATTATTCTTGCTCTTTGAATTCTTCTTCTTTTGGTTTTGTTTCTGTCCCTTCTTTTTACCTTGAGCATCCTGTAAAGAAAAAGAAGTTTTGTTTGACACTTTAAAGCACAGAAACACGAGAAGTTGAGCGCCACGGCAAATGGAGTAATATGCCTTGCCCAAGAACACACCTAATTGACTCAGGCTGATCCAGCCATAGTATTTGATTCCACGCCCTCTCTATTACAAGCCCAGCACACAAACCATTGAGCCACTGCAACTCCTATCTTCATTAGTTGCCTCTTATGACAAGTGGATGGGCAAAATGGACCTATTTTACATCCCCAGGCCCAAGGGGTACAAACAAAAGAACTTGAGAAAAAAGACAAGAGTCCTACAAGGGAATGCTATTCAAATGGCTAAGAAGTTTTATAGAATTCACTACATTTCCTCTGACAAGTGCTGAAACATAACATATCCGAGTTTTTTTAAAAATTCTAAATATGTAATTCAATAACCAAAAATATATTTCTTGTATGTTCAAGTTGACATCTTTGTCATGACCTTTGACTTTGAACCTGATATCAAAGATAGAAGATAACGGAACCTGTCTCACTGTCAATATATACACACGTTTCAAGTTTGGTTAAATTAATAATTAATGCTTTTATGGGAGGGGAGTAGTTATTGAACTGCCGTCATTCTAGGTGTTCTTCAGATTTATCCACAAACTGGCAACATGATACTGAAACTGACCAAAATTCATCTGAATATGTACAAGACCCCTTCTTCTCCTCCTCCTGGTTCACAAATTCAGTACAAAAAAGTATAACCACCTTTGACCGGATCCCAAGGTTAATTATGTCTGGTTTTCTAACTTTGTAACTGAATTGCAGGCATGTTAGTGTTCAGATCTGCACCGTTTTAATTCAGAATCAATTACTGCAAAACGTGTTTTAGTGAAAACCATATGCAATGCTACTATTTGTCCATAAATAGTCATAACAAGATGTTGATTGTCATTGTGTTGCTATGTTGGAGGACGGACAAGCACAATTTCATTCAAAGGCAGATGCATATTGCTATAGAGTTAAAATAAAAAGGCTATGTCAGGGGAGATAGTCATAGAAAGTTTCAGAATGGCTGTCGCGAAAGCCCTTTTGGCCAATCTATAATGACTTCCGGAGTTTATAAATTGCTTTTTTCCACCCCCATCTTCTTTCTTCCTCAATGTAAATATGTTTTCAATGCTGACTAAGATGAAAAGAGCATTATCCATCTCCACTCCAACCCTACAAATCGTTTTGTTTAGCAAACAGTTATTTGTATAAGTTTTAAATGAAATAAAGATTCTTAGCAAAGTCTTGTTCAATTAAGTTAAAGGTTAAAGGCAAAGGTTTTCTACCACAGGAGTTTCCTCTCCTTCCCCTGGTGTGAGAACTTCAGCCTCTGCAGCAGCTGCCTCTGCCTCCTCCCGTTTTCTCTTCTCCTCCTCCTCCTGGTCAAGCTCTTTAATGCTTTCCTCCAACACATTTGGCCAGAAGTCCCCTTCAAAATATGGTAGGTCATTTGGCCCCGTCATGTTGTTTTCTATGGAGTCCTTCAAAATGTCCTAAACAAAAAAATTAAAGCTGTAGCCAACAAAAAGGTGCACAACTCTGAAATGAAGAAAGGCTCAGAATATTCTTTTTAGCATCATCATGAACTTCACCTCACTCTGGGCTATTCCATTTAAATCTGCATGAAAAACAGAAGGGAGAAACCTTTTTCCGAAGGACAGAAAAAGCAAAAGATTAAGCACCAAAGACGTTTTTCTGTTTTTGTCTATCGTTAGTAATGTTGGCCATATTTGATGGTGAATCAACTTCATTTGTACATATGTGGAAGTCCTTCAAGATAATGACACTTTCTGTCAAATCTGGTCAAATGAAGCCAAGCAGTTTTTGATATGTTGCTGTTAAAGATTTTCTGTTTTCAATAACAGCAGCCTTATTTAATGGTAAAATGGCCTAATTTAATGTTGAAATGGAACAATTTGTACAAAACTCGATAGCCTTCATGCAGGGATGCTTTTGGCCAAACTTTAAATCTGTCTTTACACAGTGTTTCAGAAGTTGTTTAAAGCTTTTAATAATTTTTAGTAACAGAGGCCATATCTGATGCATATTGGCATCATTTATATAAATCTGAAAGGACATGGTGCAGGAAGAACTTTATCAAATATAGTTAAAATTCCATTGAGGTTTTTTGGAAGTCATTTTTTTTTTTTTAAATTTCTACTGACAGTAATGGTGGCCATATATGATGACAAATCAGCTCTACTTGTATAAATCTGAAAACATATGCCAGGATGCTTTCTGCCAAATCTGATACTTAGAGCAGCTGATGAGAGGACAGTTAAAGGTTTTTCTGTTTTAATAACAGCAGCTGTATTTACAGACAGATAGCATTATTTGTTAAAAGTTTAAATCTCTACATCCCATGGTGCTGTCAAATTTTGTCAAATTCTATTGAGCAGTTTTGTAAATGGCATTCAAATATTTCTGTATTTTTTTTTTTGTAATAGCATCTGCATTTGATGGAAGCTCAGCATCATTTAAAGTCCTTTATGAGGTGACGATTTCTATCAATTTGGTTCAATTTCTCTTAAGCAGTTTTTGAGAAAAAAACACAGAAATTTTTCTCTTTTTAGTGATGGCAGCCATATTTGATGGCAGATCAGCACACCTTTGACTAAATGTTCAAGGTCTACATGCTAGCACGCCATTAAATTTGGTCAAATTCTGTTGAGTGGTGTATGAAACACATTTAATGGGGGGGGGTCCCCCTGCTTTTAGTAATGGTGGCCGTATGTGCTGGTGAACTGGCAACAGATGTACAAACCATAAAGACCCACATACCAGGATTCTTCCTGTAGAGTTAGTTTAAATTACCAACTGATGATAGTCACACTATGTGCAATGGACAATGCATAATGGAAATGGGACCATGACACAAGCCGAACTTAGCCTTAAAGTTCGGTAAGCTAAAACTACCAAGTATTATCCCCATTCCTTTGAAGAGTACATTACTGCCGTTCCAAATGAATTTACTCCTGAATGATTTTTATTTTGCTACTTCTGTGTTTCAAAATTTTTTCTAATATCCATTCTGCAAAAAGAACACTGCATACCATTTTGTTTAATATACTGTGTGACCAAAAGGCCATATTTACATGATGCTGTAAATATTGTGTCCAACAGCTTTGTTGCTATGACCTGGTTGACGAGTGTTTGTAAAGTGAAGTGAACACACCTGCTAAATATGCTTCAAGATTACATAATTCATCTGAATATATAACAAGCATATAACCGGAAGTTTTAATTCATTTATGAATGTTAAAGCAGAAAACTACTTTAAACTTTGCTTTAATGATCTCTTTACCTTATAATCCACAACCACTCTTTCTATTATGGCTTTATCCAGCATCTTTTTGTACCACTCCTGTAGCCTTTTTGGCTTTGGAATTTTCTGCTCAGGAGGATGACAATGGAAGATGTAGTCATCTCCTTCACTGGGTGGACAGGCCCAGATATGAGCCCAGATGTAGCCCAGCTGCTTGGCATATTCCAAATAACCTATGAGGATCTCATGGTAGACAGCTGTCCTCAGTTGGCGAGGTTGGAAGAAATGGACACTGTCAAGGTAAGATATGTAGACTCTCCTGAAAAGAATAAAAGAAATGATATCTCAATTTCAACTTTAATGAAAACCTTGGGCTGCCGCTTTAATGTAGAGACAATGAATTGTCATTTTGTGAAAATGACATTTTTGATGGATCTTAAATTTGTGGATTGGGAGAAAAAAAGTACTGCTGTTTCCACTGGAGGATCATTGTTTATACAGTCCCTTAATTGAGGCTTGTACTAATCACAAAATCTGCAAAAACTGGTATCCTGAGAAATAATACACTGTAGATTTGATACAAGGCTATAATTTATGAAGACTCTTATAAGATTGTTACGAGGTCTCACAATTGCTCATCTGACAAATTTAAGTGGATGGGGGAATCTTGCACAAAATTTAACTCAAGTTAGTGAAGCATGCAAATATGGTTCACAGTAATCAATGTTTGTAATGAGGGCATACTACTCTTCAAGATACATCCCCTCAAATTTTTATGGTTTAATGTATAACAGTAAGCACAGAGTGCACAAACCTGTGCTAAACACATAAATTTAACCAAGAATATACAAGTAATGTACATGCCGGTACAAATTTAGTCCCCCTCCCCCCAGACTAGGTGCTCTCAAACCCACTCCTTACTGTTGCCTAGAACTTGGCAAGAAAGAATGGCTGAGATGCAGTGAGACTGAACATAGGTTATGATTTTATCTGTACGGACACTGATGCTACAAGTAGTACAATTTCTCTCCTCTACTTTGTTGTTGTTGTTGTTGTTGTTGTGGGGCTTGACACCATTTTTCAGCACACGATAGGCTATACATGGCGGCCAGTATTAATGGTGGAGGAAGAAACCGGGAAATCCCCGGAAAGAACCACCGACCCACGAGAAGCTACTGGCAAGCTTTCTCACATATCCACATTCGCCGAATCCTAGACTCGAACCCACGCGGACAGAGGTGAGATGGCAGTGATCCGTAACGGAGAGCGCTTTAGACCACTCGGCCACTCGGGGCCCCCCTCTACTTTGTACAAGCAAGCTAAACAAGACATGAAAACAAAAGAAAACAGTGAATGTCTTTGTTGCTACTTGCAATAAGTGTCAAAAGCAATCAAAAATTTCTGATGGCACTTCATTTCAATCAAACCACAAATCTGGCAACATCTGATGGATTGCCACAAATCTGGCAACATCTGACAGATTGCCAACTCTGTCCGTTAAACACTCACTGCAAATAACAACAACTTGCTGACCACTGCTATCACTGGCAAGATGTGAACATTACATAGCTACCATCAGGCCAAGAGTTTGACACCCATCTTGCTGCAGTCATTCCTATCATTCAGGACTTGAAATATTTATCATATACCAATCCAAAGTGTTGCAACAATTTCTAACCAACTTCTGTAAATTTTCATTTATACCAAGATCATTGTACTTTCAATGGATGGTTGGATTATAATTATGACCCTTATTTTTACATAAATTGAACTGCTTCTGATTTGATAGAACTCTCTCTCCCAGGTCAATCAATTAAAAGATTACAGGTTTGTTCAGCTGACTGCAGAGCTTCAGTGCAAAGTCACTGTTGGCCAACTGTGTAATGTATTTCAATTTTAATTAAAAAGAGACTAAATTTCTGATAGAAGAAACTTCACAGAAATATGTAATTTAGCGTTTAATCAATTAAGATTCCAAAGAAATATAAATCAGAGAAAGTGGAATTTTTATACAAAACAAAATTATCTCTACTCTCTTTTGTTTTTTAAAACAAATTCTGTGAAATGTTGTGGAGGTAGGGGAAAATAGAGTTTATTCAGTCTGTATAACTGTTACGAATGAAATAATGTTGGTTTGGATGAATAAACTTGAAGTTGGACAATACAGGTTGGAAGAATTTAAGCTGTACATTGAGATTGTAATTTTCTTAAAGTCTGATATATATATATGGTTACCTGGTATTGGGGTGAGGGCTATCAGACCCATACTCCTGAACATGCATACCGAAGAAACACACATCAGTGCCATCAATCTCTTCAAAAACAAAAAAGGACTTGGCCCTATAGTGAAAGGTTTCAATCATCTCCCCATTATCACAGTATCTGCAATGCAAGAAAAAAATAATAAAATGGCAGTACTTCTCAAAGGATGCCAGTGTACATTTTTAAAATTAAAATCATTGTTAACTTTGTTCTGTCATGGTGAACCCAAAATGGTAATCACATAAACTTTTGATTGTGACACATTTATCTATTCAACTAACATTAATTAGGCATCTTTATGAACCATTACTGACAAGCTTTAAATATTTTTTTTTTTTCAAAATCAAAAGGACTATGAGCAGTTAAAGCTATTTTACAGATTAGATGATAAGAACAAATTGAATAATGCAGTAGTTAAGTTGGTCAACTTTGCACCTCTGCAGTCTCCTATACCTTATGATATGTATTTTTGGTTACTTTTCTAAGCCAAGTTTGTTTTCTAAGGGTATTCCCATTTCATCCACCCAAAAACTCATACATTGCTTGAATCAGCTCTCCAATGATATAACACCATAAACTGGGGTCCCTAACTGCCAAATGCATAATGTACCAAACTGATTTATAACACAAAAGATAGAAAACTCAATGTATGTCCATGTGCAATGGATGTGTGAAAAACACTAAAATCAACCACAATAATAATAATTGCACTTATGTGAACAAGGAGCTGCAACAGCTAAGTTGGAAGAGCATTAGACTCGTTATTCAAGTCAGGATGATATAGCCAATAAGGTGAAGTCCTGTTATAAACAAACCAATCAAACAACCAATATATTTCTGCGAAGCTGTTGTTCCAGGGTTTTTTGCTTCTTCTAAATGAAGCAGCCGTATCCACATCTTGTGGCAGATGGGCATCATCTATGTAAACTTGAGGCGCCTTTATGCCAGGATGCTTACTGTCAAATTTTGTTTTGCATTTTGTTAGAAAAAAATTTTCTTTTAAAAATTTATAACTTTTTTAATAACAGCAGCCATATCTGATGGCAGACTGGCATCATTAGCATAAACATGAACGCTTTTCATGCCACGATGCTTTCTGTTAAATTTGATCAAACACTGCTGAGTGGTTTTTAACCAGCAATAATGTACAGGATTTTCCACTTTCAGTAACTGAAGATGTACCCATTGGTAAATTGGCATCTCTTGTACACATGTGAAAGTCCCTAAGTGCAGACTTTTTTCTTATGAATCTGGTCATTAAGTTTTTTTTCTTCAATTTGGAGTAATAATGGCCATATGTGCTGGTAGATCAGCATCGTTTGTATCAAACTGAGAGGCTTCATGTCATGATGATGTCAAATTTGGTCAAATTCAGTTTATTGGTTTTGGAGAAGTCATTTAAAGTTTGTATAATTTTTTTTGTAATCGTGGCCATATTCAATTGCAGACTGGCATGATCTGTATAAAACTTGAAGTCCTCTATTCAGTTACCAGCATTCCTTCTCCATCAAATTTGGTCCCATGATGTTGAAAATTGTTTGAAAAGTTGCTTTAAAAGCTTTTATATTAGTAGTGGCAGCCATATCTGATGGTGGATCAGCATCACTTCAGCAAGTCTGAAAGACATTCATACCTGGGTACCTTCCATCAAACTGATCAAATTCTGTTTTGTAGCTTTCGAGTTGTTTAAAGTTTTCTTTATTTTTTGTAATGGCAACAATACTGGATGATAGATTTGCATCAATAAAACCAACAAATAAAGGCTTGTAATGCAGGACTTCTCCCAGTAAACTGGCACCAATTATTTTTGCAATCCTTTTAGAAACTGTAAAAAAAAAAATGCAATTATGAATGGACAAGGCAAAGCAGCCAATGCTCAAAGGATGAAGGACCATATCACAAGCTCACCTGACATTATAGCCAGGTGAGTTAAGAAACAAAGTAATCATAACTTTTCATCACCAAACATGATCTTACAATATTATGCAAATTAACACCACTTCCATATATTGACAATATGACAAACCTGGACTTGCCTAGCAAAATTTTCATATTGCAATGGACCGTTGTCACAAAGTTTTTTTCAACTTTCCTTTCAAAGTTTAACAGTTTGTGATTTTGTAGGCTTAGTGCCATTTTTCTGCACATGATAGGCTATACTTGGTGGCCTGTATATTTAGTGTAGGAACAACTCCCCACAAACCCGTGAAGAACCACCTGCTCCACATACCCAAACTGGCCGAGCCGAGATTCAAACACACAAAGCTAAGCACCTTAGAATCACTCTGCCACCTGGGGTATCTTCAAGTTTCTCAGAACTAGTACAGCACAACTATGCTACAAAATGCTTGAAATGTACATTACATACCTTGATTTCATTCCTGGCTTGACCTCAGTAATTTTGTCTGAACTAGATAGCACTCTGATTGATACTTCACCTGCACCAACATCTTTCTTCTTTAAGAAGTTGTTGATCCTATTTTCTAAGTAATATCCTAACTTTGTATTTTGTAATCCTGAAAAAAGAAGGAAAAAAAACATAAACTCTAATAAAAATAAAAGAGAATAAATACCAACACGGTTCATATAAAAAAAAAAAAATTTTGCTTTCAGCACAATTCCTACACATATTATTAGAGAAGCTAAATTCCTGTTCACAACTAGAAATATGTTCATGGTCACAAAGGCTCCACCAGAGCCTCTGTAACTGACTGGGAGATAAATCTTAAATGGATGACTGAACAAACAATGGTGATTTTACAAACCCGAGCCAAGACTAAAATTAGTGTGGAGCATAGAAAGATAACTGCAATTACAAATGAGTGTGATCAACATTACTATATGCAACTGGGCAAAGTCAAGTTAATAGTAAATAGATATATAACAACTGAGCATGCTCTGTGAGAAATAAAAATGGATGAAAATAAGATGTTCAAGACAGCTGATGTGGTGGCCATACCGGACAAAACTTCAGCACCATATTTACTTAGGACCATCTAGACGTCATAAAAAGTTGTTAGAGAAAAACTCATGTTGATATAGCCATCCATGTAGGAAGAGTAGGGATAATGAGAATTAACATTGTCTCTATGTCATATAAGCACCACATTCATTCAGGACCAACTAGATACAAGTCTTTTTGTGTAAGAAGTCTTTAGTGATATGACCATTCATTCAGGAGGAGTAGCCATATGATTTTCAAGATGGCTGCCATGCATATAACATTGATACCATTTCATTTAGAACCAGGTAGACATTACAAAAAGTTTTTAGATAAATCTCCATATTGATATGACCATCCATTCAGGATGAGTAGCAAGAACAAGATTTTCAAGACGGACACTGGTAGCCTAATACAGATGTATGAACAGCATTATTTCATTTACGACCAATTAGACCACAGAATGAATGTGCATCTAAAGTTTCATAGCTCTCCTCCATGCAATTTTGGATGAGTAATGATAACAAACTTTTTCTAATCGATGTCTGAAAGACCATCCCATAAGCTCAGCTGGTCTATGACAAGTTAAAAACTATCATCTCCTTTACTAACCTATCCCTTCCACCATATTCACATGCTCATTCTTTGAATTTGTCAATTTTCAAACAAACATGCGAGGAAAATTTTGTGAAACACTTGTGAACATTAATGAAACATAACAAAAACTGAATTAATGTAATCCCTTCTCATATGAAACTGAAATGAAAGACCATTTGATCATATATTCACAAAATTGGACACACTTATGGAATACTTTTGACAGTTAAAAATTATGAAAGAGCAAACCTTGTGACACTTGCCATTATTACTTGCAAACTTCAACTGTAACTGAAATCTTAAGACTACATAAACTGTAATTGAAATCTGTAGAACTAAATTGGGCTTTTATAAATTCACTTTCCCATGCCCTGAACATGCTCAAATTTAACTCAGGCAAGTTTCAAGTTTGCATTACAGTTGCCCTTGGGCAAGTCAAACAAATGAGAGAGAGAGAGAGAGAAAAAAAGGGGGCGGGGGAGAGAGACAGAGAGGGAGTTCAGTTCACAATGCTTTATGTTTTCAAAGTTTTCACTCTATAATCTCGCCACTGTACATATATCCAAACCTTGTTTTCACATTTATATGATCTGTATTCTTCAGAATGTCCAGTTTCTTTCATCAATTGATTCTTTCTTTCATCAGATAACCCTTCAAAGTCTGCCGTTCCCATTGTGTAATCAATGTCAAGGTCAGGCACATTTTCTCATGCAGATTTTAAGTATGATATTGTATTTACTATTGAATGTATGTTTTGACAAAGAGGAAATAAATATTTATATTTTAAGCTCCCACTTATAACTAGTTCATGGGCTACTAAGCTCCAAATGTGTTAAGATTGCCTACTCTAAGCAATTGGCTTGTCAAAGATTGTTTTGATGCATCTTACGAAATTTGAAAGTGACAACTGTTAATAATAGAAACTTCTTTCACAGGTGTGTTTGGAAATAAAAGGCACACATCACTACAATTAGCCACCAGGAAATCTAGCATCCACCGGCAATGTTTATCATTTGTGCTTTACATGATTATTACAGGATACATACAATGTGGCAAATAATAAAATGGATTTAAAAAATAAGTGATCGTAAATCAATCTTAAAAGTTGGCTTGTCATAGATTGTTCAGATGCACGTCACTAATTTCAGGGTCAAACCTGAATGATGTTGACGCACAAGCGAACATGTCACTGAACACAACATTCCCACAAAAGAAATGAAACAACAATGACGAGTCAATTTATTAATACTGGAATATTTGAGTGAGGGACCTAGCTTTACCTTGTTTTCTTACTGGATGGATACTTAAATCTGCATGAAAGTGGAAAGGTAGAAAAAGAAAAATGTTATGATGTATTAAAACATGATTAAAATAAAGACATTTCTGTTCTTGCCCGTTACATTTTTCAGTTTACAGTCTTAACATCTCTCTCTCTCTCTCTCTCTTTCTCTCTCTCTAAAAAATCTAGACATTCCAAAACCCTTATCTACCAATCCATTTATCTATATGCAGTACATGTCTGTCCTTAGTCTTCTTTGTCTGCATTCTAACACATGGACTATTTACATAAATCTTGTTTGAAAACTTTAACTGTTAACATATCATTCTAAGGTGCAAACAAAGATTAGAAGTAAACAAAAAGTTCAGCATTTGTTAAATAAATATGTGATTTTCTTAGAACATAATATATTGTACCATATTTTCGTTAAATATATTAGCTGTGATATTTTGTTTCTATCCCTGGAAGGCACATTTAATTTTCCAGTCAGCGTGCAATGGGCAAGCTGCCATTTATAAATGTCATAAAGACCAGGATTACATAAGCTATAATTTAAATCTGAAGACTATGCAAGCAATAACTGAAATCTGCAAGACTACATAAGCTCAAATCGAAATATTTAAGACTTCATATGATGTAAGTTAAATCAGCAAGACTACATAAGCTATAATTGAAACATGCAAGGCCACATAAGCTGTAAATGAAATTTTAAGACCAAGTTAGTTTTCTTAGATGTTTTTACACAGTACGTCAAAACCTGTACTCCTTGAAACTTACAATAAATCATACCATGTAAACCTATTCTCAATATGTATTAAATGATAAAATTAGTATACTACCTAGAGGAAGATTAGAACAATTGCTCTCTCATTCCTTAAGTATTCTCCTCCTCCTTTTGATCAAACCAATCGAAATTCAGCAGTCATTAGAGCTCACACTGAGGTTATGTTTACACTTTGGAAACTGTTTGGTATAGTTTTAGATTTTACACTAATGGTGATATTCCAAGGTATATTATGTGAACACTACAAGTTTTGAATCTTTCATGGAGTATGCAACTGTGAATTCATTTTGTGGATATTAATTTTCCCCATTTTCTGATAAATGAGATTTTCATCAGTACTTAAATTTATGTAAGAATTTAGTTAGAGTCCTATCCTTTGCCAAGAAGAATCATTGTTCACTGTATAGTGAAATTCATGCCTTTTTTGCAGCAACCATGAACATACAAATTTACACCTAAGAAAAAGAGTAAATTTACAGCAGTACTTAGTTTAACTGGTGAATTGATCCTTAGGAATCATCTAGAATCTACCATCACTGGCTTTATGTCTGATTAACCAAGAACTGTCGAAAAAAAAAAATAGGATTTAATATAAATGATGCTCTGCTAAAAATGGTACAGTAACACTAAACAGTGGCCTAGTTAAAACATAAAAACAAATTGAAAAGACACGTGTAACCTCTCTCCTCTCACTCACTCCATAATTGAGAAAAAAAACTTGTCCAACAAAAGAAAAATTATAAAATACTCACTTTTCGCAGTGTATTTATTTTCTTTCCGTTTTAAGCCCTTGGCCTTTAAACAATTATCACAGGTGAACCTAAAAGACCAAATAAACTGCATATAAAAAGTTGAACACAAAGACATCCTTTCTCTGGATAACATGCACTGAAAAATTATATACAGAATGAAGAATGCAAAATATTGTTCTACAATCACATAAAAGACAAGCTTTTATGGTAAAGTCAGACGGAATACCATACCTGCCGGCCTGTAAGACGATACTTTTTGACCAGAGAATCTTAGATTTGTCATATGTAATTGCACTAAAGCAGCATGCATTAGTAATCTACGTTGTTTGTAATATATATATATATATATATATATATATATATATATATATATATATATATATATATATATATATATATACCATATTCCATTATCAGTTAATACCACTAGGTAAGCAATTCCTTCTAGTTTTAGTTCTTACTTCATTGTTCATGAATCAAGTGGCTTTGTAGTGGTATGTACATGCTAATTAAGTACCTACAGCTGTAGTCAGGTTTTCCCGAGTTAACACCTGTCTGAGGTCAAGACTTTGCAGACCAGATCAGATTAGTGAGGCTACCAATAGGGAAATGAGGCTAACCGTGGGTATTATGAATATGCTTCCATACAATCAAAGGAAATGCCAGGTGTTTACTCTGTCAATTTCTCAACCAGCGACATCTTTTGAACTTGCCGAAAGGACTGACAGCAATTTGGAGTAACATATAGCAAAGATCAAAAACAATTGCCACCTAAGTACAGGAAGAATACATGCACATGAAAAAAAAAACCTTATTTGTTGGGAATGGAGAGATTTTAATATTTGCAAAGAAAATTCGACATCATGCGAAATGGTCATTCTTGGGATCTAACCTAGTAAATGGAGTCTATATGGATATAACTATTGTGAAGATTCAAACTCCAAAGGAGTATGGTATGTATTTTCATAGTTTACATCTACTATTTAATTTATTAATTTTTTCTCTTTGACAAAAGCTTCAGCTAAACAGGGGCAATAAGGTGAAGAAAAAACCCACAAAGAGTTGGAATCTCTCATATATATCAGGTCCTATTTTATTTTGATCATGAGTGCAAGAAGATGTGAGGGAATAAATATGCATCTCTCTCTCTGTATCTCTTCCCCCCCCCCTTCCAAAAAAAAGTGTGGAAAATAAACTTTAGCACCAATGATGCAATTTCCCTATTGCTGGTAATCTGAAATAGCATACATTGATACTTTTAATATTTATGAAACTGGAAGTTATTGTAGTTTAATTCCACACAGCATCGCAAATTTTATCCTATCTGTAACTCGATAAATTTTCAGGTCAGCGTCATTATATATAACTAAAAGTACATGTACATTTAAAGTACTTCCTGTGAAACAAATTGGGTACTTTTAGTTACATTTATTGATCCAGACCGGAAAGGTTAATGAGTTACAGACAGGATAAAATTTGCAATGCTCTGAGGAACAAAAGTGAAAAAGGTGAAGCAGAGGTATTGATCTGGTCTTGTCTTATACTCAGCATCGATTTATATATGGATGAAGGATGGAAAATTTGCCAAATTTACTCATTCGACTTACACTCCGCATCGACTTATAGGCCAGCAAATACGGTAGGTGCTCCATAACATGTTTTAACACCCTAACCAATCCCCACAACACCTCCATATGTGCTGGTCACCATGTAAAATACTCCATCATAGATTATTACCCATCCACCCCAATCCTCAGCCCACTTCGACCTGTGTGGGTATCTATCACATATTTTTACAATCAACATTATGCACCAGTAACCGAAAACAGGGAACAAAAACTACTGCATAATAAAATAATTATTGATAGTTATGAATGCTGGATTTGAGCCTTCATTCATATGAACCTATCTGAATAAATCAAGAAATTCTACATTTAGATGCTTAAAAACAAACTAAACTTACCCATTGGGCCAAATCGGTTCGAAATGTAATACACATATTTGATGAAGTTTTCTACCACATTCCAAGCATTCAACAAACCTGAAAATATAAAGTGCAAAAAAGACTGCATCACCATGTACGTACATACAAATTAGTGTCTCGGTGTGTGATTTGGATTTTTAATGTAACCAGAGATCACAAGGGGTCTTAAGAGTCAAAACTCTATTTCATTTGATCAGTGCCACTTTAATTTAGGACTGATTAGATTTTTAAGTCTTTTGGTGAAAATCCCATGTCGACAAGACCATCCATTCCGCAGTAGCAGCAACAAGATTTTCAAGATGGCTGATGTGATGGCCATATTGGATAACCGAATGGCACCATTTTTATTTAGGACCAACTGGACCATGGGATAAATGTGTGTGAAGTTTGGAGTAAGAACAAACTTGTGCTAATGGATGGACACATGACTGATGAAAGACCACCCCATATGCTATTCTGGTCTATAACCAAAAGAGCTAAAATGAAATAGTCCTATCTGCTTCAACAGTTCGGCTAATTTAACTATGCAATCTGCATTCACTATCAACTTTTCCTTGGACATTTAAATTACTGCAACAAATGTTTTATCAAGTGTTCAAGTAATCCACAAAACATTACAGGTTTGAATACCTGGTTCACCTGAAAAGAGGGGACAAATTTTTTAAAATGGTGGAAAACATGCAATCCTATCTCAAGTTGCAGAACTGCAGAATGAAGATGGACACACAAACATACTGAAAGTTCACTTGGTCTAACTGCTAGGTAAGTTAAAATGCATTCATATAAATAAATTACTAATAGATTATTATTCAAGACTGTATACATTTAAACCTTAACAAATCCACAAAATCTGATGTGGCAAAGGGTATTAAGATTCCTAGCATTTTTCAATACAGAGAAATAGCATTTGGTTTAAGCGGTTTCTTTTCTTCAATCTGAATGATACAGAAATACCTAACATTTCTCTCTCTCTCTCTCTCTCTCTCTCTCTCTCTATATATATATATATATATACACACACACACACACACACACACACATAATCATCAGTGGTTTTTCTGGTGGAATGATTAATTGATTATAATTTTACAGCGCACCAGCACTGTTAGGCTATTTAGCGCCATACAAAATGTTATATCTAGGATCATTAAAAAGTGGTAAAAAGTTTCATATCGACCAACACATGCATTAACACAATGAAGAGATTACAAATGACCAAAACATAAAACTTAATCCAAGTGTGACAGGTTGTTGTTGTCGTTGTTGTTATAGGGTTTAACGCCATTTTTCAGCACAAGATAGGCTATACATGGCGGCCAGTATTAATGGTGGAGGAAGAACCCGGGAAAAACCCGGAAAGAACCACCGACCCACGAGAAGCTACCGTAAAGTTTTCTCACATACCCTCATTGGCCGAGCCTGCAAGTGTGACAGGTGAAGATAGGAACAGATAAGGGTAACACTACATATTCTAACCACTTTCATGGTGGGATATAGAAACTCCACAAGTCCTCTTGAAAAAAAAAAGTGAATTTACTCACGGTTCAAGATCCAACTGATCATTCTTCATCCTAACAAACTGATCTTTCCTGATTCTCCTGCAATGGGAAACAAAAAAAATGAAAATCTGAAAACTTGAAATGTCTTTATGGAACATGTATACAGTGACGTAAACAAAAAACTTCACTAGGATGGTAGACATACATGGGTAATAATGTAAACCACTTCCACAATGAAAGAAGAGACTGTGCTACAATGCCCATCTGCTGAAGAAAAAAAAACTGAAGTTAATTCCTTTTCCAAAACACCTGCTATTTAAGCATGTTACCACAACTCATTAATAATCATTATCAATACCTGTCATTAAAATGTAACATAATGGTTTATCACCACTCAATTAAATAAACTTGAGTTGGTGACCTTAAAAAAATCTTGACAATATTGGAGAAAAAAAAATATTAAGCAGCTTTTTATAAACAAAATTGTTCAAATTGTGAGCTTTAAGCATATTGATTTTATAAAAAAAAAAATTAAATCCAGATATATTCCCTGATAAATATAATGTTATGAAGTGGTTTCATGACACTAGCTGATGAAAATCACTTCTTGCAGTTGTTCAATATCCTAAAATGAAACCTGACACTGAACAGAAGGCACAAATAATTCATCCTGAAATATCAATTAATTTATTACCCCTCTTTGTGCAGTTGCAAGTACAATTAATTTCTATAAAAGATGATCACAAATAACGGGAAAGTGTACCTAGCTAAAAATCCTATTATGTAAATAAACAGCCACTAGTAGCCTGAAAATAATACAGTATTCATGCTAGGACCTGTCACCCTCTGAGGCAGCCAGGTCCGACATGCATACAAACAGGTCGGAGTTTCTGAGCTGCTGTGAGGAACATCAAAACACAGTTTTATGTATGAGCTTTAATAAATGAAAAATGTTGTTATTTTTAAATAATGCAGTTTCCTTTTATTTCTCATCTGAATAAACTATCCAGTAGTCGGTCTGTTTTCAGTCACAGGACATGAGATTAATATAACTGAAGTCAAATCAACCTTTAATTTTGTGGAACATGGTATAGGGCGCTGGACCTGTCGGCTAAATCAGGAACTTTAAAAGGGTTTCACACATTTTTCCTGTATCCCAATCATATCCGACCCACAGCCAATTTGTTTTCCAGTGTTCTTTAAATGTACAAACATGGTGTTCGTCATATTTTGCATCCTTGTTTGGCTTATTGTTTTTGCTGGGGGTATATTTTCTAAATTTTTTTTACTTCCTGCAGCTTTTTGTATTTGCCAATGGATGAGAAACCAAAGTTAAAATAAACAAACTCAGTGTTGAAGGTCGGTTTGCATTTTAGTGTTGTAGTCAGTAGCTAATTCAACCTTATGGTATAGGACCAGTCATGCAATATGCGTGCACAAATTTTTTTTGCAAGCCATTACCTCAGAAATATCAATCACTGAACAAGGCTTTAAGCGGACAACTTCTGAATTGTCTCTTTCCAAGTAATAAAGTGAAGCCCTTTTAACAGAGAACTGACTTCAGGACTTGGGATTTGGATACTTATGTGGAAGGGTACTCAAATTTAGAGGTGAAATAGTACTAGCTCTCAGTTTTCTATACATGTTCCAGTCCGACTATCATGATCACAGCAAACGTGTTACAGGGTTGCGAGTAACGTAATTTTGCATATATATTTGTTGACATTTTACACTTTAAGAAACTATTCTGAGATTGCAGAGAAATACTTTTAATTTCCATTTATTTTCCACAGATTTTTTGACAAGTTTATCTCTTGGGTCTGACTGGTAAATCTGCAGGTCCTCGACCTCGGACCACCGCTATTTTCAGGCCCTGTGAGATATTGCAGTTTTCAAGTCATTTTCTGAAAATATAAAATATTGTGCAATCCAATTCAAGGATGCCTCAGCGTGTCCTTATGAAAGAACTTTTCTGGCATGACATAGCACTGTTAACACCCAATCAACACAATATACCCAAGAAAAAAGTAATCTGAATTTGAGAATATATGCAAGTTGAAAAGTTTTGTGAATACAGAGCCAGTTTCACTAAAGCACAAGATTTCTGCCCTCACAACTTCTAATAAGGGTTTCCGTAGAACACAGAATCTCACCTGTACTATCCAATAATATATTTCCCATGATCCCCTACCACCACGTGCAAAAACCTGAATACATAACTTTTACACTGTATTGTAACACTGATGCTACCCCCATCAACACTGAGGCAAAAGTGATACCTCGTTTTTATGCCATCTCAAAAGAGGTTAGAAAGCTAATAACCTTTTATAACTCCATTGTTATCACCATTCTGAGGGCCAAATGTGCAGAGCTTTTTACATTAAAAAAGGATGAAGTTGGTACAGTACAAACTCTTTACAATGCTGTCCACAGAAGCCTTAGAGTATCACACCTTGCAGTGAGACCACCTTGTAATGATACATTAATAGAATATATGCTGTAGTTTGCACCAAGCCTAAGGAAATCCCAGTCAAGGGGTTACATTATTTGCCTCCCGACAAGCCTTTGATGAAAGGGATTTCTTAGTCTTGGTACAAACACCAACAAAGATTATTTTTCCCCACCCAATTTTTTCCATTTAAATTAAAATAACACTTTTGCAATACAGTTAGCAAATTCAACACACAGTGTTCATCAGGTACTATTATTGCCTCAAATTTTTTTAATCTGGCACCCAGTCTTATAACGTGTTATGAATATCTATGTACCTACATAACTCTCAGCAGAATCTAGTTGTATCTACCACTCTTGGAAAATGAAAGAAAAAAATTTTCTAGTGTTGTGAGTATTGGACCATAAGCATCTCAAGCCACGGGCTATTATTTGTAAACACCATGTATTAATAGGAATATGTTAACTAGGGCAGTGAGGTGACCAGTCAATTACACAGTTCTACATAAGAGAAAATGGAAACAGAAAAATATTTGATATTATTACTCTATTATCATATTTCATTGATGGATGGTGAGAAAATAATAATTCACATTTTGTACAGTAAAACCAGTTGTGAGAGAATGCCCCTTCTGCCAACAGAAAACGATCTCTCAAGACAGGTGGTCGCTCATAGCAGGTCTATACAAAAAGACCAGTTTCCAAGGTCTAGTTTCAGAACAATTTAAATAAAAAAAACCACGATCACTTTACATATATTCTATTCTTTATTAATAGCTCTTGCTAAAATATTGTATGCATTCATTTAAAAAACAATATTATATAGAAATAAAGATATACTTCTATCATTAAACATGAAATCACATTTACTTTTGAAGATCACATATATTAGCGTATGACATCGTTTCTGATTTACTCCTTTTCTTTTATAACAACCTAAATTTGTTTTACTGACGTTTACACCACTTTTATGCGAGTGGTCTGATCTTTTTCACTTCTTGCAGCTACAATAACTATTTTCTCAACCTTAAAATTTGTCTCTTTTTGGTTGGAGGTTTGTCCATTGTTATTAAGGTTCTAAATGTTATTATTAGAGCTCAGTTGTAATATTGAACGTAAAGACAGTTTTGACTGGACTTTGGGAAAATATGAAAAATCTATACTATGCATTGCATATCTAACAATTAATGAAATAAAAAGAAACAATTATCTCATCCAGAAACAGAACCATTTACTCAGAGACAAAAGTCAACAGCTTCATTCAAAGAAGACATACAGGGATTAACTCTATAAACAATGTGTGTAACCTGATTGCACCAACTTGAATAGATGACAGCTCTGTGATAGGGATGTAATCACTTAACATCGAGAAAAATAGACAAACATCACATTCTTGAACACTATCACTCGAATGCCACAAACGATTCTCTCTTGCTGGTCTAATAGACGATGACCTTATTCACGCCCAGGCAACAAGGATTAACTCTAAAGACAAACTATATATGTGACCACTATGTCTATTTTGGCACTACAATGGTAATTTGTGACATGTACATTAGCCTGGTTCATTTACTGTAGCATCTACCACTGGTAGCCACAATCCTTTTTTGTTTGCATTTTTTATTTTTTTATTATTCCTTTTATGTTTGTTTTTTATCAGAACAATCGTTACTAATCAAGCAGTCTTTGTAACAATTAATTACATATAGGTCAGTGGTGTCTATGTTCTTGCAATACGGTCATTCATAGGGATGCTGGGTCCTACTCATACATATGATCTATTCTACGACAAGGCCGGGAAGCAGGCTAAGTGCGGGAATAATTAGTCTGGTTCCCTGCTTTGGATGCCCCCTGCGTTGCTCTCCCCCTATACGAATAGTGGAGAACAAAGGAACATACGAAGCAGGGAACCAGACTAGGCCCTATTTGAATAGCGGAGAACAACGCAAGGAGGATACAAAGCAGGGAACCAGACTAGGGTATAAACCAAATGTACTCTAGTCTGGTTTACAACTGAAACTATAAAACACTATAAGCATACCGACAATATCTCAGACAACGGTATCCAGCCCCTTCTTTTTTTTTTTAGAATGGTATGAGCGATCATTGTTACGGGGATTAAATAAAGGTCGGTGGAGTTTTTGCGATGCGGTCATTCATAGGTGGTCGTTCATGACAGCGTTTACACCATAAAATCTATCCCTGCATTATGATTGTGGTCAGAAATGACAGGCGGTCATTCATAGCAGAGGTTGCTCATAAGTTTTTACTGTACAAGGACAACTTTTAGTATTCCTCAGTTCTAATTTGGAAACGTTCTATGGTCGTCAATGATTTGATATGGGGTGCACAGCTCTAATGAAGAGTATAATTACTGAAATACAATTTTTGTGTTGGACTATTCATGGAGAATTAGAGATCTGTGTTACTATCATATATAACTCAACTTTTCTTTGGAAGAGGTAAAACTGATATACTGGTGTTGCAATTAATACTGGCTGTAAAATTAAAACCATGTATTAGAGTCCCTTCTAAAGCAATAACCAGCTGATAAGCATGTACGATTTCTGCTTCATGATTTGCTTGGCAATTTATATCTTCTGTCCTGGAAAGATGGCAAATGTTACTATTACTAGTTCACTGATATGCTACAGGGAAGTCTTCTTGTGGAATAGTCTGTGGGCTGATGAATGAATCATTACAATTGATTTACTGATAAGGACAAAAGTTTTCATTCACAATTACATTATTATGTTTCATTCAATTTGGGCCGATCGGGGGTGTTTGACATAGTTTGATAAAAGAAGGTTTGACAGACACATTACTGGTAGTGCCAAATTTGCAATAGTTGTTGAGTCTGGATTTTTGTGGCCAGTGAGGTGCATAGCCTGTGTGTCTGGTACAGCGTTTCTGTTAGTTTATGAGAACTATTTTCTCACGCTTGAGTTTTGGTAAGATGTTTAAAAGTCAACTTGGTTAAGTTTGATTTCACAGCCTTTCTGTTCTCAGCTTTCTTGCCCGAACTGGTGCCTGTAAAATTCCGATTCTCAATTGGCACAGGTGCATCCACATGGATTCATGGGCAAAATAGAATGAATGGTCAGGTCACAAAAATCACTAGGACTTTGTTCTTGTAACATTTGTAGATACAGGACACTTGTCTGGAAATAATGGTGTCAGCGTACATTCTTGGTTTTTTCACTGCTTGTGTTTCTTATGTCCTCCCTGGTTGTTATCTTCACCTGTCTTGTTAAACTCGAAATATCCTAAATCAAGTTCACAATCCTGCTTTAGGTGATATCTCCTAACATGATGTTTCTGTGTTCATCACCCTCTGCCCGCATCCCGAAGTGCAACATACTGTTAAACCATCAAGTGTTAAATGATGGTGTGTTAGGGCCCATGAGCAAGGATTCAAACATTTTATTCATGTGATCAGCACTTGTGTCCTTAGCAGTTTTGAGTCACATGATACACATTCTTTTATTAGCTCTACCAAATAGCTAGACCTCATGTGCATATGTGCATGTGTGCACTTGTCTGTCTCTCTCAAAATGTTCTGTATGTGTTATCAAAGTTGGAGAGACCTTAAGTTGCTTTATGTATGAGGATCTTTTTGTTTCATCACTGTTGTTGTCATCTGATTTTAACACAACTCCATCAAGCACAGTAGAAGACAAGGGTTTCATCCCTTGAAAAGTAGTTCCTAGCATGTGGACACCATGACTGAGACAACTGGGCTGAGACAACCAGACTGAGATAAGAAAAGTAAGGTTAACAAATCAGCTTGATTTCTGCCACATGGGTGAGAAATAATTTTATTAACAAGTAATAAAATGGGATCCATGAACGTACTCATTATAACTTGAACTTTGTTACAATGAATGCCCTTATAATGAGGGAGCAATGTATAGGGATATATGGCCTGGTATGTCATCGACTCTTACACAGTATTCATTTTATACAAAACTTGGGCAAGCTCATTTAAACTGAAACATTCTTCAAAACGTCCAATATTTTTAAATGCTAAGACAAAAGCCATGTTTACTTTTCATCCTTAGTGCAACAAAATACTGTTCTGAATAATACTAGATCCATAAGCACTATAATGGCAGAACAGGAATGAAGACAATTCTCACAAGGCAGAACAGGAATGAAGACAATTCTCACAAGTATTATCTTTAATTACTTCATGCACATCTTAGCCCTGTGAATTGGGAATTCCAGATTGACACAAAATATTCTAATGCCTGTAAAAAGTAATCAAGATGAATATAGTGGATGTACTTACATGACTGGCTGTGTAGGGTCATCCATGAGCTCAACTTCATCCCCTTGGATTTCTTGAAAACACTTCTCACAATAGGTGTACCTGTTATACAATGATCATTGAGTGGTCATGGTGGATGAAATTGGAGTGTGCAGGACATGAATCACATCATACAGTTAGATGGGTCATTTACGAAAAATCATGGAGATGGGGGACACAGTATCCAACTAATACGATAATGAGCAGCAGAAAGAGGAAGAGGTACAGAAAAACAAAAAAGAATAAGAAAAACACAAGCTAGCATGAAAATGGGGTGTACACAGATTCCAGCTGAAAGATTGTCGAGGATGATGATAAATAAGTCGAAGAATGATGAGGATGAAAAACATGAAAACAACTTAGGGTGAATGCAAGTTACTCAAAATATTCATTATGAAACTGTTACGGATGCCTTCTTATTAACAAGAATGAAAGAAAAAGAAACCTTAATTAATTAACAGAAAACACATGAATGAATGAAGACATACAAGTTCTCCATCATTAAAGATACAATTTGTGCATGATTAACAGTTACTAAATTTCTTACAATGGTTTTGAAGAAAGCTAGTTAACTATATTCTTTTTTTTCTAATCTTATGAAACAAACACGTTTTTGGCATGGAAATTATTCAGATTATCATAGCAACCATTCAACACTGTGACCAAGGTAACTTACAAGAAGGATACAAAATAAGGTCATTCTGGCATATATGGTTCCAATATTATGCTCTGTTACTACCTGTTCCAAAAATTATTTTGATGTTCTCAGTCCCTGAATGTACTCATCAAACTGCATTAATCCATGAATAAATAAATAAGCAGATGAAGGAATGAAGGGGGATGTGTGTGTGTGTGTGTGTGACTTGGATTTTTAATGCAGCTTTTAACAAATTTTCAGTCATATCGCCATGATGTCTGCAGTGTGGCAGTTTATAGTGATGTCTAGCACAGGGGCATCATGATGCAGACATTAAGCAACATGTCCCACCCAGTCACATTATCCTGATACCAGACCAACTGGCCCTAACAATAACCTCTTAATGCTAAGTGCCAAGCGAGACAGCTGGAAGTACCATTTCTTAAAGACTTTAGTATGATTTGGCCGGGGTTCGAACCCATGACCTTCCATCCTAGGCGGATGTTCTAACCACTTAGGCCACAGAAGCAGTGTGGAATGAAACTACCGTATTTACTGCATGTTTTCGGACGGCAAAAAATAATTACTTTTTTTGTTGTCCGAATACATATTAAATTCTTTAATTAGGTGTCCAAAAACAAACTGGGAAAGACAAATTTGTACCCCCCCGTCCATAACGAAGTTACCATTAGCTCACATGACAACATGCTGCCATGAAGTAAAACAAGTATTTTGTCTAACACCACGGAAAGGATAATGAATGAAAAACAGGCATTACTTGCCTATTTTGTCTATTTGATACATGTCCATCCACCAGAAAACGCAGCCATACATGTATTAAAGCCACGATTGTGTGCGTATTTTCCAAAATAACCACCATATTAGTAATCATGCAATCCAGTTTAACCCTTTACTAGCCTAATCAGTGATCAATAAAATCTACCTTACAAATGCATGCAAGCTTTATGTCTGTGTAATTAAGATATTAATATAAACTAGATAAAAAAATTTGGCATTATAATTCTGAAGATATTTATGACAGAAACATTTTAGTATCGAGAGTAGAAATACTGGTACATGTATGAGGGCTAATCTTAGAGCACCAAGGATGAGAGGCTCCATATGGGGTGAGTGTTGTACGCACGCCTAGGAAGGGTAAAAATAACAAGCAAGTTGCAATATACGAGTCGTTAATATGTTGGTATTTTTTAAAAATAAAGGTGATCTATTTGTTGTGATTCTCTCTTCTTTTTGTTTCCCACCTAGCCGAGGGTAGCTTCAAAATGAGTAGAGCCTGCCGACTCGAGACAATCGACTGCTCAAAGATTGTTTTGATGTATGTTGGAGATTTCAGGGTGTCTAGGTGATAACTGTTCCTACGGTAATTTGTGGGATTTCTTTGACAGGTGTGTTCGGAAATAAAGGGCAGCCATCTGGATTTCGTTAAAAGAGCACACGATGTACCGAACATGTTGAACCCACAATCAATATTTATCGTCTACAAAGAGGTTTATTACCTGCAGAACAATAACTACATTTAAACCCGTGGTACATAATGCCTCGGGGATAAGGGGTTTGTTTTGTTGCACGATGCCAATGAATTTACTAATCCATACTGACTCTCTGATGTGTTGTTTAATGATATAAAGCAGGGATCATGGTTTCTAATCAAAGCCATAACTGTCACACCTGCGTCAAGTGGTTTCGTGTGTAACGATGTCTATAATGACAACCAATCCATGGAAGTTCGTTATCACATTAAATAATTGGCGACCAAATGAAGTGAACTTTGTATCAGTTAAATTAACGGCAAACACACTGTGAATTTTACTTTAAAACGAAGCAGCAGATCTTCTTAGATTGTGTCCAAAAACAAAAATTGTAGAAAAAATTATAGTGCAGCAACGTCCGAAAAATTACAAGGCATTTAAATATTATATTTGCAAAAAAAAAACGGTGTCCGAAAACATGCAGTAAATACGGTAATAAACAAAATGGATGAGTCCACTCATGCAGAAATCACAATGGCTGGAAGGGAAAGAATGACCAAGATAGGAAAATGTTATTCACTCACCAGAGCTGGGACAAGGAAAAAAGTGCAGGAGTTGGAATGTGATGAATGGGTGGCAGGGAATGTGGATGGCATTTTTATTATTTGATATTTCGGCAAATTATACATTTCTTTACTTAGATACAAAAGGGCCTTGTTAACAGCCTTTCAAGAGCAGCTCAGTCCATTCATTCTTTGAAGCCCTTATTTATGTAATAATCCAACTGCAGCATCAAAAGACTTAAATTTTACGAAATAAAGTATAAACATTTTCCAAGACATCTGCTCATTTCATCAAGTTAACAGTTAACGTAAAAATTCAAATCCTACATTTGTCACTTCCCTAAATAACACACACCAAACTTCAGGACGCCATAGTTAAAATAAAAAATTTTATGCACAAATGAAACAATTTAACTTATTTAATTGACTGTTCATATATAAAAGCAACTTTTAAGGTCTTAACTTAGTAGTCTATATGTCAAACTGCTCACCTATTCTGATAGCTGTAGTAGACAGTATCCCTGGGGATGGTACAGAGTTGTTTACCATAGCAACACAAGACTTGTGGACTGAAGGTGAATTTCATTCCACAACAGTATCCAAGAGACTGCATCACACCATTTATCTCACCCTCAAATACCTCTGACAGCTGTGCAAAGAAATAGTGATAAAATTTACAGAACCCTTTCAATATGAAATTATTTTTATATGCACACCTACGATGAAAAAATCTGATCAGAGAATTTCAATAAAGTGTGCACATTTGTGTCTGCAGTGTGTGCGTGCACATGTGTACTTGTGTATCATATAAACAATGCATTTACTAAGTATGGACATATGCCCATTTCAACTGATGAACTGAGAACTGATGTACCAAAAAACTATGTACTTCTAGTGTTCGAGGATTCTATTTGCTTATAAAAATATCCAATATCACAGCTATAGTGGTCCAAGTAAGGCATTAGACTTTTTCCCCTAAATTTTACCAGTTTTCAGCAAGATGTAACAAAATATCATAAACTACTATTGTAAGGCTGAAAAATGTATTAAAAAGTTTCGTCTTCAAAACAGGTAGTGACGGTAAACATTATGTTCAACTGAAAAGTTTGTCAAGTACACATAGACCTTATTTACCACTAGTACAATTGCAAAAACTTCAGTTCCAAACCCTAAGCAGCTCAATGGCTTGTTGCTATCTCTTCACTTGACGTAATTCTTCAAATTTTTTTTCCAATTCAAATGACGACGGCAATCATATCTCCTGCCACGAGACATATTCAAATTGGCATGTAATATCCAATAAACATAATTGTGGCCCTTTCTGCTTTTATTCACAAGAATCTGAATATTCCTTTTATTCTTCTGTGCTGATTATGAACACATTTTTTAAGAAGCTTTTGTTCCCTTTCATCTTCCACATTCATCGCTTGCTGGATGCCATTTTTAAAAAAATTCTGTGATCAACAGTTTGATCAAGCAGATGCTCTGCATCAAAATATATCTGCAGTTTGAAGCGTCTGAGGTACTGCTGTTAAGTTAGTCTTGTTCCCTGACTAATTCCACTAATTCTAATATGAAACCCAGTCCATATTTTAAGGGACATTTTCGTAAGACACCAAAATCGTAAGGGTTGGCAGGTCTGATAATGTCTCTCATCTGGAAACATGCTTTAAATTCTGTACCAGTCACATTCAAACCTGGATCAAACATGAGAAAAAGCAAAGCCTTGCGTGTATTGAAACTGAAGTTCATATCTCTAATTTAATAGACACGAGTGTTTGTACTCATGCCTTCTTGAATGCAGGATTGGCATGTGGAATGAGATGATGAACTATCTTAATGCAAAGTACCTAAACATTTCTGAGGTTGTATTCAAATCTGACCATTTGAAGAGACATTTTCTTTTGGTAATGTAACTAACAATTTCACATTTATTCCCGAAATATGCTCCAAAATGAGATTTACCTTTGTGCAATACTTGTATACTCTTGAAGACTTCTTGTTGTACAACCATGCATTTTCAAACATTAACCACACATCATCCACATACTGCCATGGATCCTGGTACTGACCAGTGTCTAGTTTCTTTTTTATTGTTCCAAGGTCTATTGGGGTTTTCACAATATCGAAGTAGTCCTGAAATTTTCATAAATACCTGCTTATTTTGGGTAACAATGCAGCCTTTAAAAAGTGCTTTATCAATATTCAACCATTTATCTTTTACCAAGGTTAATATATATTTCTGACTCCCGAGGACTGTTGTCAAGCTAGTAATAGGCCTTTCACTGTTGAGAAAAACTCTTACTGAGACTATTAAGTTACAGATCAAAAATTTATCAAACAACTGCATACATAGCAAACAATGGACTGAGTATAATGCAGACTTTAACAAGAGCATGGCAATTTTCTTTAGCTTACAGGATTTCTTTGTTCGACTGCAAAATATTTAAATGATAAAAGTTCTGTAACTGGGTATATTACAGAAAAAAATATTATGGATGAGGGTTTTTCAAGCAATCACATTCTGTCTTGCATTTTTTTTAAAAACAATTTGTATTAATAAAAATGTGGCTTAAAAAAAACTTTAAAAATTCCTGGATTAATGCATGCATTTGGGCAACTTAAAAAACCAACATGTATATATGTATGTGACTGCTATAAAATCTGTATTAATTACACAATCAGAATCATTGAGGCAGCTAACACTAACAGGTATCTGCAACTTGACTGGATCAACTGGTTGCCGAAATGGTATGGATTCAGGATCTTGCTTATAAAGTTTTTCCAAAGTTGGCATTAAAGCTTGGCGAAGCTCATCTGGCTTGAATACTGTAATAAAGAATACAGTTTACACAGAAAAGACACAATACATGCAAGATGTTAAAATGATAAGCCTGAGGTAGTAGTTTGTCAACACGAGGTAAATTAACTCCACCACAAATGGATCATTTAATAAACTGCTTTTATCAAGGGTTAAACCTATTCTGCATGTATCTTTCCAATGCATGGAAAGGATGAAAGTAATTACATATGTAAAAATTTAAAACCGATCTTTTGATATTCCATGGAATGCCAAGGAAATCCATTAATTACAATGGATACAACATGCAATACATCTTTTAGCATTTTCAACTTTCTGACTTTAAACATCTCTCTCTCTCCCTCCCTCTCCTCATTCTTCCATCATCATCATTCCTACAACAACTTCATGGATTGAACATACTCTTCTTCTGTCTTGGCTTTGGAATGGGTGAAGCTGCAGGAGTACTACTGGATGAGGCATCTAAAGAAGGACTAGCTTTTGGCTCCATCAAGGAATCATTATCATTGTTGACAGAAGCACCCTCAGATTTTGGTGTAAAGAGCTGCGAGTCCGAGTTTGACTCCTCTTTCATTTCTGAGGTACTATCAACCACCTCCATCTTGACCTCAGTCTTAATATCAGTTTTTATCTCTGGCTTGACATCTATGGAACTGCCTCCTATTGAGGTGGTACTGGAGGCAGATGAGGTTGTGGTGAGCAAGGAATTTGAGGAAGCCATAGTGGTCTGGATGGAGGTTGTAGGAATCTGCAGGGCCTGTGTGGAGGTACTAGGTGAAGCCAAAACTTCAGACAAGGTTTGTGGCTGTGTACTGATATCCACTGGTTCAGGCTTCACCTTCATGTCCATGATATTTGACAAAGACTTTTCTGACACCTGGAAATAGACAAAACGTTAAGATTCCACATTAAGACATAACTTATCCCAAGTTGTCATCGAAAAGAGATAGAAAATAGTCACCATGCAAGAGTGAAATTGGTACAGGCATATTCACTATTAAATGCTCCATTCCATGGAAAAAATAAATTTTTAAATGCACCTGATTCTTTGATAAAAGAAATATTTCTGTCTTTCCAGTAGCCATATCATGCTTTTCAAAACTGTTTATTTCCCACTTCACTCTTACCCATTACAATGTTGACTGTGCATGGTAAATAAAGACTGAATGAATTCACATTTTAAACAATATGATATGATTGACAGTATTTTCAAATAACAAAAAAAAACAAAGAATAAAGAAATAGCATAGAAAGTACCTGTGACTTGTGATTAATGTTGCTCTGATGATTGTTGACCTGTGACTGTTGCTGCTGCAAAGGAACAGGTGAAACTTGGGGCTGATTTATTGTCTGATGTAACTGCTGCTTTCCCTGATTAGGCAACTGAGGCAACTGCAAAATGAGACAATAGTCTTGTGCACCACTAAGGTCAAAATCTGACAAAAAATTTGTTGCACAGGACTTGTAACATACATTAGTAGTGAAGTACTATTTTTATATTCTCAAAATAACTTATTTTCATTTTATTTATGTAGTTAGACTAAAGTACTCATTGCAGTTCTATTGCTTGGTGATGATTAGCGAGGTACAACTGTAAATGTCGTTCCCTATGAGGATGTTGGAGAGTGAATTTCATGAATTCATAATTCATATTAATCATGAAATCCAGGATCTTAAATTTTATTTTGTCCACAGTTTATCACAACTTCAAACTTCACAAAATCATAAATGATGTCTTCACAGTCACTGACCACTTTCATTTTGTGACTTAATGCAACAACAAACGTGTCTGTGAAAACTTTCATTAGGTTTATGCGAGGATAGAAATTTGGCATGCAAATTAATTGTGGGAAATGACCTCATCTGTATAATCAATACCTAAAATTGTAGTCTGCATTGTTTTAAGAAAGTTAATTTAACAATATGGCAAAAGGATAGAAATCAACAGCTCCTGATACCAAATGTCCCAGATTTTATTGTAATGCTGGTTATTACCATATTCACTCTTCCACCATCTATATATTTATTGTGGTATTGTTTAATTCAAGTTACCTTCAAAACTGTTCTTTGAATTTACCTGAGTAGTCGGCAAAGTGTTGATTTGGGGCCTGGGACTGATGGAAGGCGCCTGTCCTGACATTTGTGACTGGGCTTGAGCCTGAAGTGGAAGATGAGTTGTCACTTGATGTTGTGCAGAAGAGGACTGGGGTGGCAGTGGCTGCTGGCTAGGGATCTGTGGGGTCGGCATTCTGGCCTTCAGAGCATCAAATTGCTGCTGAGATTCACGAGATATCATGGGTGGGTTGGTAGGCAAAGTCATCTGCTAATAGAGCAAAGATTTGATCCTAGAGTATAACCATATATATCACTACCATTTTTAACATTGTAAATGCAACCTTAATTTGAAAATAGATGCTATAAAATCTAGATAATAAGTGCACACATGAAAATAAGCATATATGGAAAGAAAGGTGTTTTTACAACAAATCAATTTATGCTTTTAAATATGTATACCAATTTCACTTGTCTACCTTGCACGACTTTTTCAAAATGTAACCACAAAATTAAAAAACATTTTGTTTAAAAAATGAAGTTTAAAAATTTCAACAAGAGGTCCATGTGGCCCTGAGAATACTCACTAATTGACCTCTGCCTAACAGTGTCATTATGTTTTCTGTACTGATTTTCTTCCAAATACTGGTCATTACACACATTATGAAAACAATTTTTTCAAGGTTTTTTAAGATTTTACATCTCTGTCCACGTTTGGTGACACATTGATATAATTTCTCTAATATCAAAATAATATCTATGCCAGGGTGTTGGTCAAATTCTGTTAACTCATTAACCCCTGCCACCTCTGTAACTTGTCGTACTTTCCCTTCCTCATCTCCCGAGTGCCACGATAACATGGCACAATTTACCTAGCTTGTTTCCCGAGCGCCGAGTTTGAGTGGCAGTATTAGTCTGGGCCTGTATCCCGCATGACAAGTTAAATCGGCACAAACCATTGGTTGATTTCAAGCCATTTCCTAATTATGCAGGTATTTTAACCAATAAAATTTTAGCTTACATAGAATGAACATTGCCAAACAAAAGGAAAAAAATTTGACTTCGATAGCGGCAAAAATAGTGGAAAGATTTAGATTGGAAAATGATGAAAATTACGAGAATCAGCTGCTGGGAGTAGACTCTTACTTGACAGACTCTGACGGAGTATTCATATGAGATTAAGTTTGCAAGAAAGATGACAAGAGGAATTTCTGTGTACATAAAACGGAATGAATTTCATGTTTTGATAGTGTTAATCATTCAGTGTGAATTCATAATGGATTTTTATGGATTATTCATGGAAAGAGAAACAAATTGGTAAGAAAATCATTTATTTTATCTTTATGCATCAGTTTTGTTTCTGCATATAGCATGAAATTTATACCATTAGGTACGTAATTTTATTGAGAATTGCTATGCCAAATTTTAGCTTAAATGAAGGAACATAAATAAGAAAATACATTTATTGCAAGTAGCACCCTCTGTAAAAATATGCAAGCCAAGTACTCTAAGCAAGTCTCAGGGATACAGGCACTGGTAAGGCTGACACTGCTCTAGGTGATCTCTCTGCACGTATGCTGTAGGGAATGCCGAACGATTTAGCTCAGGGGTTAATGAGTTAGCCTGATTTTTAGATAAAGCTGCAAAAATTGTTTTTCTATTTGAAGTAGATGTGGACATATTTGAATGTGGATCTGCATAAATGTGAAAGGCCTTCAAGCTAGAACACTTTGTCAAATCTTGTAAAATTCTAGTCAATAAGTTTTAAAGTTCCTGAAAGTTATATTTTTAGCAGCTGCAGCAATATTTGATGGCAGATAGCATCTTTGTGCCAACTTCAATGCCCTTCATGCCAAGATGTTCTGTTAACTTTGACCAAAATCTGCTGTTTTTTGAGAAGTCGTTAAAAGATTCATCAATTTTTAGCAATGGCAGACATATTTGACTGAAGATATGGGTAATCTGTACAAAACTGAAAACCCCTCTGCAAGGATGCTTTCTATCAAATTTTATTAAATTCTAAAGAGATCTTTTTCTTCTTCTACTTTTATTACCTTCAGCCACATTTGATGGTATATTTGCCATCATTTGAACAAAACTAAACAACTATGCTTTCTGTCAAATTTGATTACTGAGAAGTCATTCTAAGGTTTGTATTTTTAGTAATAGTGGCCATGCTGGATCATATGTCATGATCATTTGAATAAATTTCAAAGACCTGAGCGAGAATGTTTTATTGTCAACTTTTGAATAAATTCTGTTGAACAGTTTTTGCGAAGTTGTGTAAAGGTTTTTCAATTATAATATAGTCATACTGGACGATGGACATGCAATATATAAACAAATTCCAAAGACCTTCATGCGAAGATGATCAAATTCTGTTGAGCAATTTATTAAAAATTGTTTAGAGGTCCTTCAATTTTTTAGAAGGATGAATTGGCATCCACTGAAATATCTAAACATCCTTGGTAACAGAATGCTTTCAAAACCATTCATGTACTTTTAATGAGATGCATCAAATGACAATTATGCACTCACAGGCGAAATAAAAAGGGAAATAACTCCTATTGGAAATTACAATAGCAAAATGATTTGTTGATATGTGCATCTTCAGGTGATGACTATACTATTTACAAATTTTTCATGGCAATCCATCAAAAAATGCTCGACAATTTGCATCATGGAATTATGTGTCAGACCGAAGGATGGACAGTAATAAGGATTACTATATAGTGTGACTACGCTACAGCATGCTTGGTAATAACATGAATTCGGTTAACACCATCATGGTGTGTCTCCCGAAATTTCTTATATAAATCGATCTTTCTCGAACATGAACAATTTCTTTTTTTACTTTCTTAGAAGTACAAGAAATAATGTGTATAAAGTTTATTATCATTTGGGGGAATAGATCACATATGAATTCTAAAAAGACAATCATGGCATGGCTTCTGAAATTTCATACACAAGTCATTTCTGGCAAAAAAATTCCTTCAATTGCAGAGCTGCAAACCCTCCAGACTCGCAATTAGTGAAAAGTGGGATAAAAATTAGTGAATTTTGAAAACAATTAGTGAAAAATTATATCATGACACTCAGTGTTTCATCTACAAATGGCTTCATGCAAGTCATCTGACTCATCAAGGCAAAACACGGGGAGTCAAAATCCAAACCTACGAGTCCTATTCAAGCCGATGATCAGTCTTCAGTAGTTTTTAAAAAATAATTATAATATTTAAATACACAACAAAATTATTAGTTATATAATGTGACTAAAGCCAATAAGGCAATTCCTTTGCCAGAAGCATCTGAACATTCTATATTTGTTAAAAATCTTGTTGATGGTTTCATATCATCAGAAATAATCTAAGCATATATGACAAGGCATTTATTGTTGGCATTGTCAGTACTTTCATCTGCCATTGCTGTCACAAATGACGAATTTTGCAGGTCACATATAAGATGATCCTCAACAATGTTTTGATAGGCTCTCCAGTACCTCTGAACAGGTAGTAGCCAAGTCATACTGAACGGCGGAATTCTTCAAAATGCCAATGGCATCAATTTCTTTAGCTGTTAAGTCATGCATTAAATTAAGAATAGATCTGTATTTTAAAAAAGAGATGTCTTTTACACTCAGCCAATGTACACACTTAAGTAGCACTTTCGCTGTTATGTCTTGTTTGTAAAACTGCATTAAAATCTTCCCGGTGTTGTGAACCTTCCAGAGGTCTCAGAAACGCTTAATCACGCATATTTGGATGCCAATTTTTTTATCTGGGACGCTGAAAATCACTTAGGTGGGAGTCCTCCGTATACATGTAATAGGTGGGGGGCAAAATTCAAAGACTTACCAGTCCTGCTTCAGCCACCTGCTTAGTGAGAAAATGTATTGATCACTTAGCTGTGCAAATATTTACATTTACAGAATTCAGTGGCTGAAAGACCCCTTGATGTATGTGTTGTCATTGTAAGAGTACATCAAAAGAACATGACGCAATAACTGGGCAGAAAGTTCAAAGACTTTGACTGGTGGCAGGATGGAAAAATGTGCTGATATTTACAATGACAGAATTGAGTGGCTGAAAGACCTCCTGATATACATGTTGCCATTATAAGAGTACGTCAAAAGAACATGATGCAATAGCTGGGTGGCAAGTTCAAAGGCTTTGACTGGCGACTGGGTGGGAAAATATACTGATATTTACAGTGATCGAATTCAGAGGCAGAAAGACCCAGAGATGTACTTGTGGTCATTTATAAGAGAACATGAAGTAAACAATTTTAGGTTTCACAATTGTGTTCATTTCCGAGTACAGCGGAATAAGCAGTGCACATGACCTCGGAATCAAGATATGTTGAGACTTGGACAAAATGCCATTCACAAATTTGGACAGCATTTGGAGTTCAATCAACAGTTTGTTTTCTGGCAACCCAGCATGCCTTCCCAATGTACTGTTACGAAAGTTATTGGCTTTTTTTTTTGCACATTTGGTCATCGAGGTTTATTTTAGCTTCTGTACATATATGGCAAAACATAAAGGCACCTTCACTGTCACATTCTTCACTCGACTTAACTTCTTTTTGAAAACGCAGCCAGCTGTATGTTTTCAACCATTGTTGCACAAAATTACATTTTATCTTACACGTAACCGTTACCTCATCTTAAGATGATGAAGGCTCCACTGGTTCAACAGCAATACTATTATTGACGGTCGGTTGTAAAAACGTGGTCCAAATGATAATTTCATTGGTTTCGGATCTATTTTAAGGTTTTTTTTACATTGGATGCCATTTTTATTCAAATGCTGATAGTATCTTGGAACAACACAAGGCATATAATTGAGGGAATGGAAATTGTTGCTTCTTTGCACGACAAGGATGCGCATAAAATAATAGTTTCTGGTGAGAATCACTGTAAAATCACATGTTTATCTTTGCCTCTTTCTTGTTTGTGGTGATTTATGGTTCTAACATTCTGCTGCTACAAATGATGTGACAGTTACAGGTCACATAAGGTCAGCTCCAGGCTCCACACTCAGTTGTAACCCTATGTATTATGATAACATCAGCGAAAGAAACTGATGTGAGTGTTTCTCTGTTTGAGCGAGTTGTAATCTAGCCAATGAAGTAGTTAGACCAAACCTTTATTTTGTGTTAATCAGCAAAACATAACAATTGGGTATGTCAATTTACGTACCAGTGACGATTTTTAGACCAAACCTTTGTTTTGTGTTAATCAGCAAAACATAACATTGGGGTGCATCAATTTACGTACCATCGTCGACTTTTGTGCATCAAATCGGAAAATTCTGCATATTTGACGCATGACGCATGGGTAGATAAAACACTGGAAACTAACTCCATCCACTTCAGTGGTCAGTACTGCATTATATGAAAATCCCAAAATAAAACTAAAACATATTATTTACACTGATTACATGTACTACTTTATTTGCAGCCAAATTTACTGATTTACACAAACTTCAGGCCAGTTGTCATGATATGATGCTGTGGCAGTCTTGAACTTCCTCAATCAGGGTATGGCAAATTTGTTTTCAAAACAGTTCAGGCTTCTTGCCCGCTGATTAATCTTGGTGACTAAAATTGTTGCAAATTTCGGCACCTAAGGAGGCACTAAATTTTTCCTCACAATAGGAAATAATCTTTCACTCTCACAGTTGCAAGAAAGCTCACAAACAATGCTTCAGCAGTGGTAGCATGCAGGACTTGAGTAGACAGCTTAAAGTACTCCAAAACTGAAATCTACTGGGGGTGCTATAGCAGTGTGCTTCTTCACATCATTCTGCCACATGCCCACAGGGGCTCGTATCATTGCTTCCAATTTATGTCATACATGTACTATATAATATTACTACATGGTACATGTATGACAGGTAAATTGTAAGCAACAATACCAGCCCTTGTGCACATTCCCAATTGTAAAATTCATGGCACATTACTGTGCGAAAAGCATAATGTACATTGATGTCTGATTGCTGAATGCTAGGCCAAATTTTGGTGTACTCCAATCTATACTTTACTTTTTGTGGAATACAAATCTTTTCCCTTGGAGGTGAAAAGATTTTAATTGCAGTGTAGCTTAATTACAAAATGGTATTAATCCAGAAGATGAAACGTCGAATGGTGAACGATTAATGGCATCGGCTCATGCACAGAAAACTGTGAACTCAAGAAAATTACGATATATGCTAATCTTACAATCTCACAGATTCCAACACTTGAAAAAGCTGTCTTCATGTAGTTTTCCAACCTCTATGTGCTTTTTGCTACCAATGTGCTTTCTCACATCATCCCTGCCACTATGCCCAATGCTAAAATTTGTGGCACACTGTATGCAAAAAGCATGATGTATGTCGGTATTTGATGGCTGAATGCACGGCAGAGTTTTCGTATATTCCAAATTAAACATCACTTTTTGTGCAATACATTTCTTTTTCCTTAGTGGTAAAGACATTTTCAAGATGCGATGCCTAACGGTGATTCAAATCAGTGTGCGCATACACTGATAAAAATTCCAGTTAGGTCCTGGTTTCTTTCAAAAGCACATATATATATATATATATAGATTAAAATATGCTAAAATGCGTGCTACCAGGCAGACCGTACAAATTGGCTGTAGTTCTACTAATATCGCGACTAGCAGCACTGGACCGTTTCGGCAACTGCAGATATCACGACCAGCACTTACGGGAAATTTAAAATAACTGAGAATTGGGGAATTCTTGATTTCTTTTGCATGCTGCATGAATCCGTGAATCGCTGTAGAAAGTCACGAAATTCATGCCAAAATCATGAGGGTTGGCAGCTATGCAATTGTTGGCAGTGAAACTTGTATCTTGGGTTTGAAGTGGAAAAATTCAGAGGCACCATGAAAGGAAGCCGCCAACTTGATACAAAATACACTGGAACTTATCTATTGTTACATAAACATATTCCTTCTTCATACTGACAAACCATCTTAAGAGAGCACTGTTATATCATAATCTGCTTACGCTGACAACTGGCCTCAGTACTGACTATGCTGTGATACACACCTATAGTCAAGCTACTGGGCTAGCTATAACCAACCAAACTTTGAAGTCAGGAACAGTAACTGCTACAATCTACCAACCGATGGCTAATTGTCCATTTTTTTAAAGGTATCTAGAAAAATTGTTTTGCTGTTAACTTAAAAAGAAAACGGACTACCTCTGAAGCAGAAAAATAGTTTTGCTGTTAACTGAAAAGAAAACTGATTACCTTTGAAGCAGCGATCGTTCTGTACAAATACTAAGCAAATGAAAAAAAATTCAGTCTGAATCAATGTTCTACAGTTATTTGATGTTGCTGCCACAATAAGAAACGAGCATTTGTTTGTCCTCCAAAGCTGTCCTTTAGTGGTGACATCAATAACACAGCACCCTTCAGCAAAGGAAGCCAACAAAAATCTTCAATAAACACAAAAGAACCTTTCAAAGGAAGTCAGCACGAAACTTAAATAAAAGCAATGGAATCTGATGGATTGTTGTGATTTTCCAAAGTGACTGGAACATATTTTTTAAAAACTGCAATAATGGCCTGAAAATCCACTCTGGTCTTTGACTTGTGACCATAATAGTGTAAAATATTTCACTGCTGCAAGTCCAATATTTTATTGTTCTATTGTACTAAAATGGATTAGGGATGATCAGAGAGAATTAAAGCAATATGTCACCTTTTGCCATCTCACCGAGTGCATAAAAATTATCACATCTTTCTTATGCAACAAGGTAATGTCCTCATAGAATTCCTTGGTATGTCTTTCCAAAACTAACAATGTAATACTCACTGGATTTGGTGGTGGTGGTGTTGTTCTTGGCATGGGTGGCTGCATTGGCATTCTAACAGCAGTATTTCCCAACTGGGTCGGCTGTGACAGGCTATACATGGCATCATTTACAGAGTTCATCTGACCCAACTGTGGTTGAGCAGTTGGAATTGGGCCATCTGCAAAACAAGTGTAAATATGAAGCTTAAAGGATGCTTATGCACACACTTCACTTTAATCAACTTCAATAATCAACTAATTGTTTTGTCTCTTCCTGTTCTACCAGAAACGTGATATAATGAATATATAGTATGGAGTAATCCTCAATGCCAAGATTTCGTTCATAAGAATGATCATCAATTTTTTTAAATAATGGTTAAAAGTTCTGAGTTCTTTGATACTTATACAGTCGTAATACAATCATTTGTGCATTAATTTTTAAGGTTATTCTAAAAATGACATTTTCATTTGTACTCACATTTGATGAATGGGAAAGGCATCATATGGTTTTATAAGATACTGATTTTGCTCAAAAATGTCAAAATGTTTACTCCAAGCTAACATTTTAAAAGTCAATTAGCCAAGTTTAGAAAGCAAGCTGCAATACAAATACCTCATTACCAATACTTAAAACTGGTTTAAATAGGGAATCACTGGTTTTCAAAGCTCTGTTTAGATGATCCCCAATTAGCCAGTAAAGATGCAGCATTTTGACACCACTGCTCATATATGTGCTCACTTACTGTGAATTGGGGGTCTAATTTGTTGCTGACCAGGCATCTGCTTACTGTTAATTCGAGCCATTCTTTTCTCTTCCAATTCTTTTTGGATTTTGTAAATTTTCTCTGCCAGGAAATGGTAGTACTCTTCCTGCAAATCAGAACTTGAGATATTAAATTATGAAGAAAATGTTTTTAAATTGCTTCCACTTAACTATGGCATGCAAAACGAAAAGTGAAATCATGTTCAAGAAACAATATACTGAACCTCTTCCTTTATCTGAATAAAGATTTAATTATCTGAAAAAACATTAGATTCTGTGAATGTTGCTCTGAAATTTCCTATATGTGTCTTACCGAAAAACAACAGTTAACTGATGCTATTCCATACAACAGTTTCACTTTTTAAAGAAATGTTTTTTTATTGGAATCTGAATCAAAACTGGAAAACATGTAATGAAGTTTACAGATGATGTTAAATATAATGTCAAATCAAGATACATTAGCTCTGACCAACATGAGAACCAAATTAGCCAGTTCTATCAATTTTATATATATATGTTTATTGGTCTGTATAGGTTTACTGCCATGTCAGCTCAATTTTGCTACATTCTGTTTGTAAAAAGCAACTTCCAAGCATGTAATTGTTTTATCAAAGGAAACCTAAGAAAAAATTAATATTTTTTTTTCCATTTGGGAAAAGGAATGAAAAGTTCAACACAGCAACTTTCTGTCCAGAGTGTGTTTTGCTAAACCCCGTGGACAAATTTGTCATGCTTGGTCTGCAGTACATCCAAAATTCAAGTTAAAGTAAGCACACAGCCTCTCTTCCATAAAATGACATACCCTGCTATTGGCCGTTTCATACATATCCCCTTCCACTTTTCTGGCATAGGCGACTAGATTGTTCATCCTTCTGTCTTTCAAGGCAGCAGGATCAGGAGTGGGGAAAATTGCTTGAACTCTGAAGAGAGTGCAATCAAGTAACAGTATAATAATCAAATTTTAAAAAAGGCACAAAAGTGATTTGAAAAACTTGAGCTGATAAAATCTCCTTTAGCAACATTATAATTTTCTGCATATCAATATTTGACACAGATCAAAATCCTCTCTGCTACTTAACATATTCAAATTAAAAGTTACTTTTTAATAAACCAATGAATTACAGTAATATATTCTGTCATATATTAAACTGAACTGTTCATATCAAAATACTGGTGCCAGCTATTAAAGAATCCAAGGGGTCAAAATGAAATAAGAGAATTTTTATCTTTCCTTCAATAATTAAACTGGTGGTGCCATTTAATTTGAAACCACCTTTTCTAATGTACCACACCTCCAAATTATTGTTTATAACAAAATACAAACAAAATACAAAATATATTTACAATTTATAAACAAGATGATTTCTGAGATCCTGAGTAACACTTTGATGCCATTCCTTGGTGCCACGATTTGTTTGGGCCATGATTTGAAGGTTTTCCCCTCCAGGAATAGTTCCTCCACCAGCCCCTCCTAGACCTTGTGACAACAAAGCATTTATGCTCATCATGGACTGGGGAGTCTGGGTGCTCTGAGGAGCTGGGTTCATGCCATGGGGCACTGAAAATATAACAATTTGTAGTAAAGGTTAATCAAAAAGGTGCAAATCTTGAAAAATCCAGGTCTACAAGATCTGTTTTTGAATGTGCATGATGCAGCAGAAAACTATGTGCTAAATGAAAAATGTTAAAATGTTCATAACCTGTTCCATCACTGAAGGAAAAAGGGGACAATTTTCATATCTTTAACACCTTCAGTCTTGTGCCGTATCAATTTCTGAAGTCTGGATCAGTAAAAATGTATCAAGTGTGACATTTTAAGTTAACCCTTTACCTCACATAAGTGCCTTTGGATGCCTCTACCCCATCCTCAAGGAAGTGCCTTTGGATGCCTCTACCCAATTCATATGGAAGTGCCTTTGGACACCTCTACACCATTCTCATGGAAGCGTGTTTGGATGCCCACAGTAAACATTAGCCATTTTGAGCTGGTTTTCATAGTGCTACCTTCGTGGAAAATCCCCTATTAGATACTACATTCACTGATGTGAATGACCATTACTTCAGATTATGTGATTGCTATTTAAGCTCTAGTAATCTGCTATTTATAGTAACTGGGTCGGATTCTCCACTCTCTAAAATGGAGACTGCAGATTTTGTTCAGTACTTTCTGGAGTTTGCACAATTAGATTCACTACTATGAAAGCGTCAATAACTTAGGTGAAGGCTCTGATACTGATATAGGCAACAATGAGTTTGTATAATTTATCAAATTCAGATGATTTAGTAATGTAGATGTGGACAAAGAACTGGTAAATTTCAAGTATGTGAAATGGCAGCTATGGTTGGACACACTGCTTCACTGGCTGGACAGTGAACAAGTTCTCTCAAGATTTTAAAGTACATAAAATATTCTTCCGTGAAAAATAATTATACAGCTGTAATGATTAGATTTTGTTCTTAAATCGTTCTACACATAATAGATGTGTACCAAAAATGTAAAATGGTTCAAACTGATGCTGAATGTAACATATACTACACTGGTGTAACAGTTAACAGGCAGGTCTATGTTTATGAAGCCCAATCTATTTTATAGCGATCTGCACTGTGCAACTTTGGTACATGTATATCAACTGCCTACAACGTCATATACTATGAGGTAAAGGATTAAATTATTAACCAAAATGTTTAATTTATACTAATACAAAGTTTTAGTACTTAAAATGTCAAGAAATATGCACAGCCAATTCAGAAGATATAAACAGGCATTTTCACACAGTTCTACATCAATATACATCCTTCAAAACTTTTTTTTTGGTCTTCTTACACAAATACAGAACATTTTAAACTCACTCTGAGCAACTTGTGTTTGAGGCCTAATACTAGGGACATCACTTGGGTGACTGGTGGTTGGCTGGTTTCCTTTGTATGGTAAACCTAAAGCTGCATATGCCCTTTGCAGCTCATTCACTGCCGGTGGTGCATTTAACTGGTTACCGGGAAGATTAGGATTGCCAGGAGCTGCCACTCCTCCTGGTGTGGGACCTTGCACACCACCTGAAATTAGGATCTGACATTTTAACACATCTACCAATCTTTCTCGAGCACGTGTCTAGTTTCCATGATATTTTCAGAAATGAAAAGTGTACTGCAGTATCTTTAACATTTTTTAATTAAAAAAACTGCCCAACAAGAGAACTAGGCCAAAGTACCAGGCAAAGTTCAACTAAAAAACACTATTTCCAATTACTAGGGGGATATAAAATTATCTGGATCACAGGTAATATTGAACTACAAGTAACAGTCGTAGCTTGGATTATTACTGTATGATTGAGGGCATGTTGTCAGTTATGATTAATTAATTCCCATCATTCAAATAATGGAAGCACTACTGTTCTCAAAATGTATTAATTTGAACATTGTGTCTATGCTAAAAATTAAAAACATTATATATTTAACAACTTCAAGCAAAAGCATATAGCGAGATTGCATTCTTACTTTACCTAAAAATCACAGAAAAGCACCATGAGTCGCACATTATATACCTGCCCTGCCGATTGTCTTTATGTAGGTAACTGAATGTTTTACACATTAGTTTTTCTTTTTTTCACTCCATGACCTTGGCCTTTGAACTTTCAACAATTTCCCTATCCAAAGTGCAAGCCACTGTTCCAGGTTGGTGAGGCAAATTAATGTCCTTGTGTGTGAAATTATTTTTCTTCGTTCAGTTACAGTGACAATGACCTTAAACCAAAGAATCAAAGGCTTCTTCCTTACCATGACTGCAAGTCATCCACAATGTTTGGTTGAGATATTGGATGCCAAAATGATATTTTTGTGTAGAAACCAATTTTTTCTTTTTGTCACAGTGATCTTGATCTGTGACCTTTTGACTCTTTATACTTTCAGTCAGTGACTTCAACATATGACCTTTGATCCCAAAATCAGTAGGATTCTTCCTTACCCAGCATGCAAGCCATCCACAAAATCTGGTAAATGTAGATGGCGGACAACTCAAGTTGTGCTGAAATCAATTTCATAATGGTCAGACAGTATCTTAACACAATATGCTATGCCTTATGATGTGCATATAAAAAGAAATCCATAAATCTACAATTATAATACATGAAAATAGCAAGCCTGCAAAGTGAAGCTAAGACTTACCTGGATGTTTCTGTCTGTCAGAAGCATGTTTTAATGGCAGGCACACAGGACAGTCCTGTCGAGTACAGTTCTTCCAGTGTGTTATGATTTGTCTTGACGATGCACAATGAGCCACTGGACAACACAAGATAAAGGAATAATGATTATGTTGTTTAAAAAGGTACTGTAGAGGTATCATTTCATTGTATTATCATTTCAAACCTTTTTTGTGGGCTATCTCAAAATAACTGCCAAGTGAATCATTTATTGGCATCAGAAATATTCAACAATTTACATTTCTTCAAAATTATTCAGCTGTTAACTTGTCCTTACAGTATAATAAAAAAGATTTAACTTAATCAAGTATACAAACTACTCAATTCCCTTTAACACTTTCATATAAACAAAACATTCGCTCTACTTGAATAAAAATACACAACAGTGAGAGCAGTCCCCTGTAATTCAACTATTTTAAGCAGCATAATACAATATTAAAGAGTCTTTCCTAGACAGCATCAAGTTACCTTGGCAGGATTTGCCAGCATTACAGGTGGTCATGTGGTTCAGCACATTTTTCATAGTACGACAGTGTGGCAACCCACATGCCTCCCCATTGTTTTGTTCACGCCTCTGACACTTGTGTGCATGAAGTAGCAGCACTAACTGTTGTTGGATGAGCTTTCGTTTTTCTGGGTCTGCAGTTGGCGGCTGCTGTCCTGTCCCTGGAACACCACCATGTTGACCAGGCTGCTGAGTCTATTTGAAAACGGGAAGAAACAAATTCATTAAAAACAAGCGACTCCCTTTCTGTTGACCTGCCATTTATTTTGCTAGAAAGTATAAAACTGTAACACTGAGCTTTAACCAACAAAGCCCAATATTAAAAAACATTCACTGACCATATTCTGCAGTGTAAATCACTGTACAGACATGGATGCACAGACATGCACTTGGATGCCAAAGTGATCATGAAGCGGAGTTTCTGTCATGGTGGTGCTAGACATTAAAACTAATCAAATTAAAAACCAGTCATATCAGAATTTCTTCAGCACCAAGAAATAATTAGAAGGTGGCTCAACAGTTTATCTTAAGCTCTTCTCCAGAATCAATTTCTATGGAATAGATCAGTAAAATAAAAAAACAAACAAAAAGAATATTAAAATAAACCTTGTATTGCAATTTCAAATTAAATGTGTAAGCTAAAAATATACAAGATTGTAATCTGTAATTACACCAAATTCTCCCTGGTTTTAGCCTGCCTGACTTGAACACCCTGCACACTAAATGTAATAATCAGCTGAATTTGGTTCTCTGGTCTCAAACCATGTATTCATCAACCATGCAAGTTGACAATCTGGTGTTTGTATAAACTGCCAGCAATGAGAAAGTGTTCATTATAATAAAAATGTAGAGTATTATTTTTTTGTGGTATAATATGTGCCCTAGATGTGAACATTGTACATTCTGATCTACCAAAATATGCCACATTGTAAGATAAGAAATTATCTTCCAGGTTCTTCTGTTCTCGAATTTCAAATCATCCTCATCTCCAAGGTCCTTCAAAGAGCCAATTCATATCAAATCTTTGGTAATTCTTTATCAAATAATTCTTTCATATATATTTCACAGCTATATGTAAGCTACAAATTCCAGTCTGAAAGAAATTGCATGTACAGTTCATTTCAAAAATTGCTTTTTAAAAAAAAATCAAGGACACATTTTGTTACTGAACAAATAAAACATCAAAAATGTATTTACAACTTGTGCCCATGTTCCTTAGAGTTCACCATAGTTACTGGTACTTCAAATTCAAGTGCTATTCCTTGAAAAGATGGCATGTGATTGACATTCAAGGTCAAAATATCTTGATTATCCTCCTCCAATACATGTCCAAAGAACTGAAAAATAAAACTACTGTCGAACTTGGTTGGAAATCCCCAGCAACAAGTTTCATGTATTTTCGATGTAATAGGAAGTTATATGTATTTTTGATTTGGTATGTTAGCTTCTTGTCAAAAAGTATATAATTTTTAAAACAGAAGCATAAAGTACAGTTGTTCTACAGCAATGTTTTCTAAAAGAATTGCACTAAAGTGAAGCAACAGCTAACCCAGAATTGAAAATGACACAGTTAATAATTTAGATTTACAGTTTGGGGGAAAGTGTGTGTGTGTGTGTGTGTGTGTGTGTGTGTGTGTCTGTGTGTGTACAATGTTGTACCTAGGATCCAGTATACTTGGGATGTGTTCCCCACTCCCACAAATCTGAGGGCCACACAAATTTCAAAGGGAATACAGTGGTCCCCCTCTTATACAGCCACCCCTTCTGCACTGGGAAAGTGGCCTTATAAGACGGGTGGCCTTTCCAGAGGGGGGCTAAATTTTTTATGAGAAGTGTATGTAATGTACATAGTAAGAAAACCTACATTCTTCAAAGCATTTAATATCTTTGTTTAAAAGTAACATTAATTATTAAAAGGTTCTTCTTGTTTTAATAATAGCCTTATTTCAACTGAATATTCATTAATAGTTCTTATTCTTGGTGTAAATGTGATATGCGAGCAGGTGTTGTTGTCATGCACATTGCAAATCCATTCAAAAACGTCATTTAAATCTTGGTACATACATAATTCTCTTTCCATTTGCTCCATTTTCCCACTGCCGCTGAATGTCCTCCTTATTGGTTACAATGTTGTTTATTTGAGTCTTTTCAACATAAAATTATTTTATTAGAGTCTTTTCCAACCTAGAATTGTTCGGCAAGACCCCCATCCCACCTCACCCGATGTCATCAAGTAGAATAACCCACTTTTTTTCTAAAATAATCGTATCCGTTTACGTGATGACATGTTAATGTTTGGTAATGATTTATTCAGATGTTGCTAACTGAACTGACTGAATACTGATTTAAGTCGCATACGCATACAAGTGCTTGCACGACTGGTTAGTGTTGCTAACTGTATGTGATTTAATTATGCAGACGAAACTTTAGTAGAGTGGACGAAATGCCTTCTTCGTAAATAAAGCGATAAATGCGTTGTCACGTGATTTTTCGGGCTTTGTCTGGTACCGTTTTGTTCTCTGTGTGTCTGCACAAAATCTCTTTTTAGCCTATGCTGACCCTGTTATGATCTTGACAATTACGTCCGGTTGTAATCATCAATGTCGCCAACTACAAGACTGATAAAACTACTATTCAATAATTGTAATCTTAACAATTATCAGAGTGACTAAACCGAACATCTCATGATAACACAGCAGTAAAGCTAATCAGATTACGTGTACTTACCTTTTTGTATGGATTAAAATTCGAGTCTTTCTCTGCTTTATGGAATAAATGTGGCTTCTCATGAGGCGTAAATGATATAATATTAACCTTAGTGGTTCATGTACTTTAGTCAACACTTCTTTCAGTAACGAAAACCTGACATCGGGAAACAGAAATCGGATTACTTAACACACGTTATGAATAAAATACTGGTTCTGGATACATATTACAAAATAAAATGCGACCGCTTGTGAGGGGTAAATTTTATATTTTTGCACTAATATGCTGGCCACCGGTCACGTTAGTGGGGTGACCTTTTGAACACAAACTCGTCGGTGCCGACGGATTCTGGCCGTAAGGAGCTGGTGGCCACTGGGTCGGGGGGGGGGGGGGGGTCAAAGAGGGGGACTACTGTATTGAAGAAAAAAAAAAAATCATGCCCAAAATGCAAAGAGTCAAGACTCAGACGCTGGGGAAAAAATTGCCAGAAACCTACTATTCTGTGTATCCCATCCTAAACTGCAAAACCATGTGCACATGTATGTGTGTATGTGTAAGCATGCATATTCACTAGCATAACACAAGGGACCTTTCAGAAACGTAGAAGACCAACATAACAGCAGGCATATATGTCCCTGTGATGTAACTGTACTTCTATTTCTTTTCATACATGACATGTTACTACAATATATGGGTCTGTAAGGCAGGCATGACCATATCAAATAAATTATATATTCTTAGAAAAAATTGTTTTGAGACTAGTACATTATACAGGCTTGCACATATGCAGTTCCATGAACAGGGTTATTAATGTAGCATATACTGTACCTTAAGTAGAAATAATTTGAGATCAAATTTGAGGTCATAATTCCAACTGATTCTGTAAATGAGATGATCCTTATATCTTAAATTACATCAACAAATTATTTAATCTACAATGAAACTTGTTTTCAATCAGTTAATTCTTAACAAGAATAAGGACTTGGCAAATATTGGATTTTTTATTAGTACATGGTGGAATTACCTTTAATCTTGAAACCATATGTTCATTATTTCTCAAATGATTCATTCTGCATGAAAATGTTTTATTTTATTGCATTGAGAATCAAAGATAAACTTGTTTATCCCCTTCTCCCAAGAAACTATTTGTGTAGCTCTACAAAATACAAACCAGATGGTCACTGATTTAGAGCCCAAATTACTCTCTCTGTTCTGGTGGTAATGTGATTTTCAGCTACTCTTTTGACAAAAACAAGGCTGGCTATAGATCAAGGTTTGCAGCCAAAAATGATGGTACTTGGGCTCCCTGCTTCAGGCACCCATGCTTCATGGACTTTCATTTTCTAGTTCTGGAGCCTCAATTTTCTTAAATTTGGGCCAGTTTTCAATATACTGAATTCTTCAAGTTAGTTTCAAATGGTGTCACAAATGTTATATGGTACTGCACCCAAAAATATATTAATGCAAACAGCCTGGCAAATGGATACAGATAATTTCCTTTACATGGGCATACATTACTTAATACTCTCATTTTCTGACTTAATGGAATAAGTATTTATACTATTCACCCTCAAAAGTTCTGGCCCCACATAATGTCAATTTTCAGAACCCCTACATCTGGATAATCCTGGAGGTGTGGTTTTCATAACAATCCTGTGCTAGTGTAATCTTCATGATTAGGCATCATCATGTTGTCTTATCCCAAAAGATTCTTTAGGAACAAAGAACTCGTCACCAAATCTTAAAACCAAATAAAATGTTAGAAATAAATTATTCAAGTAACAAATGACCAGAAATAGCCCAAAAATTGGAGCCTATATAAAAGGAATTTTCTTTACCCACTGTTCAGGCTCTTTGCATTATTCCATTTGTAGCACAAGATACTATATCTGATGCCATCTGAGAGGAACTTAAAAGGGCCTTCCATTAGATTAAAAGTTGGAGGGAGAGTTGTCAAACAAGGCGTGCAGTCTTGGGGACCACCCACAATGGGGATAGTTTTTTCTTTTAAAAGACGCTGGACGTAAAGTAAAAGTAGCCAAGTAAATCTTCAGCTCCCTGCTGATAAGGAAAGCCCTGAGCTTAAGCTTTAAGAAAAATTGGTCCTAAACTTATATTCGCAAAATCCTGAAGATAGCTCTTGTGCTAGGTCTAGTCGTGTTTATTAACTACTACTACTGCTACTAATATACAACATTATCTTTAACTACTAAAAAACACAAAGAATGTTGTCAAGATTATTATACAAACACAACTCAACATTTCTATGAAAGTGATAAGTATGGCAATGTAATGAAACTACTACATGTAAGACTACTACTTACAGCACTGATCATGGTACTGGTAGGCATGCTGAGAGGAGGAGAGGTCATGGCAGTTGACATATTGGTGGAAGGAACAGCAGCAGCAGACATGGGTGGGTTGAAAGAGGAAGCCGTGGAGGGATGACCAGAAACAGTAATACCAAAAGCAGCACCACTACCACCCAAGGGTCCAGTAGGCTGCTGGAAGAGAACAGGTTAACTGTGGTGCTGAATGGTACTGCTGTATTAGTAGACACCCAACACGTATATATTACACATACAAGGTTACAATTTCTTGTATCATTTCAGCACTTGTCTAAAAGTTTCAATTCTACACAGACTTAACAAATACTTAACTTAAAAAAAATTCACTATGCAGTGTTTTCTATCGGCTACCTTGTAATATTTTCTATTCTTGAATTTTATCACACAATGTTTGGGGATTATATGGATTAACATAACTGACACATTAAGTTTGTTATTTCTCGATTTTATTTTATTTTGATCAAAATCATAATGGTTGGCAAACATGCTCTATGAAAGTAATAATGGCTGATGTTCTGAAAGAAATGCAAGCACTATCTAACTGTGGTGAAGTAATAATCAAATAAGAAGTCTGGGATAAATAATGAAATGACAAGCATTGCTCCCTGAAAGAGAGAAGGGCCCCATAAATTTCACCCTAGCAGAGAAAACACTGCACCATGCTGCTTCCTCACCTCACTGAATGACCTGAAACCTATTGTCTGGAGGTTCCAAAATAAACTTGAGTAAAGTCTGACAATGCATATCACAGCAATTTCAAACCACATATAAAATAAAAGTCACAGAAAAACTGTAGAAAAACCTCCAAGTACTGCATTGTCAAAACCCTCCAGTTTATGGATGCAAACCTGTAGGCAAGTGCATTAACATATAGCAAGTATGGTTGAAACTATAATCAACTTCTCTTACATCTTTGTCAAGAATTACAACACAGGGAAGTATAGAGTATCTCAAGTGGTTGTGGTTATTCAACCAGTAAAAAAAAAAGTCAAAACATTTTTTCCTTGCGTCAGTAATGTATAATTGGTACCGCAATAAGTTCCTGATGACTTCCATGTTTTCCACCCTACACAGATATGACAAACCTTAACAAGACCGGTGTTATTTTTCCGTAAAGTTTGACAATTTTCATTTAAATATAACGAAACATTATGCAATGCTATTGTTGGCTTGTATAAATTGCATTTTAAAAATTCACGTGTCCTGTATGTATACGCTGATGTTCAAGTAAAAAGACTGAAAAGTAAACTTGGACTTTATTAACCTCCAGCTCAAATTCAGAAACTGCAGTTCCAAACACCATGGAAGTCCATGGCTTCCTGCTAGATTTAAACTTGACACAAATCTCAGATTTTTAATTTCATGTAGAGGCAGCAATCATCCCACTAGTTATAAACAATACTCAAATCATTAAAGTAAAGTCTTAAGGTAAACAAAAGATATCGTTCCTGTATGAAGTTTTACCATGGTTTTTTTCCTCCATACTATATCCAAGTACCAAATGAGACAATCAAGGTACTGAGAATATTGATGGCTTAAAGCAAAGTGAAACCAATTTATATTTGATTAGATGAAAGAACATAACCTTAAAGATACTGCTATTTTAAATCCTTTAATATATTAAATATATTGCTAAAAAATCTTTATATTTTCTGCATTTTCCTTTTATGTCACTACAGCATTTAAATCAACATGCAGAACACCTTTGACATAATTTATTATGGTGATCTGCCTTTAAAAGTATTTTTACTATTATTCAGAGCATTACATTCAGTGGAACAATATCCATGGAAGATAAGTATCTGGTCTAATTATTTAATAAATTCAAGTTACTTCACAAGACCTACCATTTACCTGAAAGTCAGTCAGGCTATACTGTGTCTAATTTTAGCAAGACCATAAATTCAGTAACTATTATTAGTAATAAAACCAACATTCATTAAAATGAAATAGACACTGTGCCATAATGGACTGAGTTATTGAAATCCCTCCAAGAGAAAATTCATCCATGATAGTGTGGGATAGGAAATCCCACAATCTAGATTAGAATCTGTACAGTTTCATGTATTTCCAAAAATGCAGACTCTTAGCTGGAATTTCCTCATCCCACCCTTAGAGTCAAAATCTGTGAGCATTACTTCAGTAAAGCCGCACTCCCTCCAAAATATTCTAATGATCAGATGGTCTTCCCCATCCCACACAAATGCAGATGATGAATTTCTATTTGTCTTTTAGAGAGCATAATGTGAGTGCAAGATGCTGCAAAGGAGCATGACAAGCAACAAAACCAAAGGCATAACACTTTTGTAAGGAAAATTTTATTTGGCTCACCTAATAGCTACTCAAATTTAAAAAAGCCATCACCATCTATATCTCTTGTATCCACTAATAAGGCTGCAATGTTTAACTCATTAACCCCTGGCACCTCATTTACGCATCAGGAGGTAGTAGCCTACTTCCAAGCTCTGTAGCGTCAAGGTCATGTACGATACACTAAAGTGGATGGTATTAAAAAAAGGTAGACAGATGTAGCTCTAAAATGATACCAAATAATCTGGACGTTCTAGTTGCACTACAAAATACAGAGAGGAAAACTTAATTATTTGGACCAGATTTTTTCCCACCAAAAATTTGCCCATGGTTGGAATCTGATTTTTGTGTCCGGATTCTAGACTTTTTGGCCTCATATCTAAGGCAGACCGGTCTGAACTGCACACAGACAGGCAAACCTTTGCAAAAAGTAGGATAAGAATAGAGTGGTCTTGATACGAAAATGATGTGTCCACTAAGCAAAAAAAACCAAACCCTTCAACTTTTACCCTTCTGCTCATGCGCAAGCGAAAGAGCCAATGAAAAACGATGTTTCTAACACAACCAGGCGTTAGGTTAACCGGAAATCTCTTGGAAGTTGATGTATTGGGATGTATCCAGACAGCCCCCAAAATGTGTTTCCTGCTCGCACTTCAGGCGAAAACAACAAAAATCTCCAGAGGTTAACAAGTTAAATATGTAAACAGCTTAGTTCAGTTTAGTTTACTGACTGTAAATATTTACAAATATGCACATGACTGTCAGTGATGCCAGAACTACCTATTACAATTTAACATCACATACTGAGTCGTGGCTAAATGAGAGTTCCATGTGGATCGATTACACTTCAACACCAGATTATTAATAGCTCTGGATTAATAATAACCTGAACCATAATGATGCATTACTCAGATCAACATACAACATGAAAAGTTTGTCATCTGGGGTAGCTGATAGGCAACAAAACAATGTTAGAAAAGAGGAAATTTTCAAATTATCTTCCATTAGGCAAATAAAAAATAAAATGCGCGTTTCACTGGGCCAATCATCCATTTTTAGTTGTCGACCTTAGCACAGCCCACCACCCCAGGTAAAAAAAAAAAATAAGAATTTTTTTAAAATTCCCGAAATTGATTTGTGCATCTAGCTGAGCTGGTTTTGCCCTGTTCTTGAAGTGCCTAGTACATTACATATACAAATCATTATAAGATATATAATGTTTAAATTAAAAAAAAAAACCTACCAACTTAATTTTAAAACCAGTGTGATACAGAACAAATTTTGGGGGGCCCTGGTCCATTTTAAATTGATTAAATAAGTGTGTAAACTTTAATGATACTTTTCCACAAATGTTGAGTTGCAAGTATTGTGTACAATCAGGGCCTGACTACACATGCACACACATATCGCAGCCAGACAAATTTCCAGAGCTACAAAGTTGGTTGCCCTAGGACAATAACGGATTTTAAAGAAAAATAAATTGCCAATAAATTGTAATGTTACTGTTACCTTCATCATCTGAGTCTGTTGCTGGCTGGCAGCCATTCCTGGATGACCCCCCATATTGGGGTGTCCCGGCATCTGTGGTGGAGGGGGAGGGTTCATAGCACCAGACATCATGTTTTGTTGACCATGAGACATCTGTGACATCTGTGTCATGCTGGTTGGCACCATGTTCACACCCCTCTGTTGCTGCTGCTGACCCATGGTTCCACTCATAGAATACACTTGTCCATTGATCATTTGATTTGGATGACCACTTACGGACATTCCAACACTGCTGACATTACCCATATTGTGCGTAGATATACCCAAATTCCTTAACATATTTGGCATGGACATAGTTGATAAACTGGGACTGTTTGTACTAGCAGCAAGTGAGAATGAAGCACTACTCGACACAAAATTGCCGTCTGCTGAGAAATGAGAGGAGACCTGGGCTACAGACTTGTTAGGGCCATGGGGAGGAGATGATAAACTAGTGGAGTGGGGAATATTTAAACCTATATTAGGGCTCCTACTGGTGGGAGGACCAGCACCCTGTGTCTGTGGACTACCTGTGCTAGCCCCACTGCTACTAGACAGTAACTGAGTCAAATGCTGGTGTTTTTGGATTGTACCCTCCTGACTAACTAACGACATATGAGAATCACTGGTTCCATTCTGGGTTCCTCCATCAGAAGTAGCAATCATCAGCTCATCAGGTAGATCAAGGAGAAAAGTAAAGTCTGAAAGATAATGAAAAATGATTATGAAGTCAGAGGGAGGTGTTATCTTCACAAGATTTTAATAAATTTTATGTTAAGAAAAAAAAAAACTGAAACAAAACTTAATTATAAATCTAAAGATTCTTCTAAATATGAAAATCCACTCCCAATAGATGATTCCAAATTACTTCTCTTGGGTAATACCTCAACAACCTCTGAGCATATTCTCTGGCAGTAAGAACTATTTAGTATCACTAGCATTATAATTGGGAAACCACATATGCAGCTTTCCTCTTGGTTTTTTAAAAACTTCACTATTGCTTAGGTAGGTACATATCAACACATTATCATGTTTGCTTTTATTCTCATTACAAAAAATTAAACATCTCATTTTTTAAGAAGATCAGCACTAATTCTCAATTTAACTAACAGAGTATAAAAGACTGAAAAGTGGCTGGGTATGGTAAGGACTTTGAGGTATGCATGCATATGCTTTAATACAACATCAGCACAATCATGGCTATATGATCCCAAGTTTATGTATACCCAGGGATGGCACTGGCTTTAAAAAAGTTGTTGCCAAAAATAATCACCAACCTCAATATTTAGTCATGAATTTTTTTTAAAAATGTGGCCATTATCTTAATACTCATTTATTTCAACATCCTTGGGACCAAGGTAATATTGTTGACCTAAGTGGATGTTTAGATAAGTAAAGGGGGGAGGTGGGGCTGAAAAAATTGAAATTTTGCATTGAAATTTTTAACAGATGACCTGCCATCAGTGGCTAGCATTTCTGCATTGGAAAAATGGAAATTAGATTAAATTAATACAACTAGCCTGACATTGCTTGTATAATGACAACTTGTATTTGTGTAATACACTCTACAATGTGTTAAATAATATACATGCATATGAAAAATCCATGAATTCGAGTATTCGATCATATGTATCAGTCAAATCCCGTTAGAAAACACAACTAAAACAAATATATAAAAAATGTAAGTCCTCGTTTGACCTATATCCCACAGTCAACAAAGACATTTCCCCAAACAATTCACTGATATTTATTACCCTAGTAGCACATAGCTGTATAGTTGTTTATATGCTACAGGTACATGTACATATACTTAAATTGGCCTAGATTTTGGTCAACCAGAGACAACTAGCATGATGCCAGGCTATGAAGGGGATGAGGCTATTCATAGGGAAATGAAAATGTGAACAAATTAAAAAGTTTCACATTCCTGCGAGATGTCCCACCTTCATTTAACTTGACAACCAGATTATCTATTGTTTCAAAATAATGGAGCTTTAATTTGGGTTTTTAAACCACCACTGGTAGCGATTGTAAGCATGAACTTTTTTGTTGCAAACTGGAAACTTTCATGGCACAATAAATATGTTCAAATCACTATGAAAAATGAAACAATGCTTTTATTTAAGTTTGTTGCCAACTTCCTTTGATCAAAGGTCTTCAGCTTGCTTTGATAAGTTTCATGTGTTATTGAAGGCAACGCCAACACCCCTCTTTAAAGCACCAAACAAATGACCATATGTTATTGCTGCAGCAACATCAAATAACTGTAAAACACTGACGGAGACAGAATCTTGTTTTCATTTCCTTAGTATATATACCGAATAATCGATGCTTCAAAGGTAACCATCTGGTAGATTGTAGTCTTTCATTTCACGCCTTCAGAGGTGGTCGAGTGTAGCTAGCCAGGTAGCATGACTATTTGGGTTATATTTACAGCAGAGTACTAAGTCCAGATATCAGCATAAGCAAATTATGAAATAACACTGACGTGTTAATGTGGTTCGTCAATATGAACAAAGGTTTTGTTTATGCAACGATAAATTCCAGTGCAATTTTATATCCAAGTTTGTGGCTTCCTGTCATGGTGCCTTGAATTTCTCAACTCTAAACACAATACTGTATATACAATTTTTAACAGCCAAAAATGTTGTCGCCAAAAAGAACGCCAGATGGTACATTTTGTCACCAGTAAGACAAAATAAAATCGCAATTTGCAACACTGGTGAAGCCCACTGCAATCCCTACATACCCCACCACCACTACCATCAACAAAGACATAACTAAAACAAGTCCAAAATGGGAAAAGTGCTAACAATACCAAGTCAAAATTTTGAAATAAGCAACACTTTTACGAGCAGAAGACTTTCTCAATTGCAGCATCATCAGATGAGGTATTCCAAGGAAAAAAAGGCTGCCTCCATTAGTCACCTTTTATGGCATGCAGGAGTGCATATAAGGTCTAAAACAGGGTCCATTCTGGGGGCGATTTGTATTAAATAGTTGGTACAGTCTTTTATTTCACCATTCCTTGCCTGGATATTTTTTGCATTTCCCATTTTCAATACAATGTGTTAATAATCAAAGCAAAATGTCAACTATTGTGTAATGGTCCCTTTAACGAAGGTGGAAAGTTAGAAAAGTAACTTTTAAGCTTTGAAGTCAAGTCTGACGCTAATATGATGAAGAGAAAAACTGAAAAAGGAGTTTGTGTAACCAACAGAGAATTTAATGATTCAGTTGATATATCCAGGTCAATTACTAATGAAATCAAATATTTTATCTTCATCTCAGAAACATGAAGAATAGAATATATTTTGTGGTCTGCACTAACACAAGGAAATCACAGCCAAGGGGTTACATTTTCCCCATGAGGCTCTGCCAAGTGGGGAGACGATTTAACCCAGTGACAAGTTTCCTTGTCAAGATAAAAAACAGCAACATAGATTATTTTTCTGACCCATCTGTTTCCATTTAAATTAAAATATCCCTGCACTTATGCAATGCAGCAAGCAGATTCAACACATACAGTATTCATCAGGTATTGATTCACATTTTTAAAATAGGTCATCCATCTTACACTGTCTGGAGGGGGTGGGAATCTTTGGTCACTATGTAAACATATTCTATGCATGAGAAAACGGGAACAAAAGCATGTATTACTGTATTATTACATTTAATCGATGGATGTCACATGAAAGTAGCAACAATTCATATTTGCTCATTTGGCCCAGGCACATCCATATGGATTACATGGGCAATGTAGAATGGATGGTCAGTTCACAATCAACTGTTCTTATAACGTTACAGATACAGGACACTTATCTGGAGAAATGGGGTTAGCATACATTATTACTTTTTTTATGTTTTTTACTGCTTTTGTTTCTTACATCCTACCCTGTCCTTGTCTTTGTCTGCCTCTGATTAAACTATAAATATTTTAAATTAAGTTCAAGAGCTTGCTTTAAAGAGATATTTCCCCACATGATATACACATGTACTTCACCCCCACCCCATAACCCAAAGTGCAACTTACTGCGAAATAAATCATAAAGTGTTTAATAAAGAGTTTAATAAAGTTGATGATGTGTTAGGCCAAACTGTGAGGATATAAAGTTTATCCATGTGCTCAGCACTGACGGCATTAGCAGTTTTGTACAATATATGTTCATTTATGTGCTCTACCAAATTGATAGACTTTGTTTGTGAATGTCTCTCTCAAAATGATTTAGATTATGTGTTATCAAGTTGGAGACCTTAAGTTGCTTTAAATCTTTACCTTCTGCTAATGCATATATTGATGCTAAAAGTAGCCTTTTAACCAGAGAGATGCATATACAAGCTAATAATTTTCTCTCTGTCCCAGATGGCTCATACATGCGTTTCTGGCCAAGGGTTGGGAAACCCCCAAGACGCATATAAACGTTTCGTATTAAAGCTTTGCACTGGATGAAATCGCAAACATCCGTCTTTTTAACAATATTTAGCCAATGATAATAGTCATTACATAAAATGATGAAAGTGTTCTATTAGTAGTTTTACAGCATATAAGTGGGAATTTCTTTTGAAAATGAGGTCAATTGTTAAGTGAAACAAAATGGCAACATTCATGTATTCGGGCGACAATTCCAACCAAAGTTTGGATGGATTTGAAATTGATGACATTGTCTTTCATGATCAAAGACGAAGGATCAGACATTAGTATAAGTCCTGTTTCAACACCTGACGTTTTAGGTTTATCTGAATCTGAGGATGAAACGCAATGATCCTTTCTGGTCGGGACACGTGGGACTGTTACATTTGGATGACTTTACAGCGGATTCAGGGCCAACATGAAAATGCAAGAGAGATAGGTTTCTTTTTTTTTTTTTTACAGTTTTTTCCCCAAGAAATATTCCAGTTGTGCAAAACAGTGGTGAGAAAAATAGTCTAATATACATTATAAACACAACCGTTACCTTGAGGTATATTATTTATTATGAATATGTGAATACAAATGTTGATTCCTGAGGTTTATACGTACTTGGTGGAAATGAGTGGCACAAAACTTTGGTTAAGTGTTTAAAATATTAGTTTTCATTAAATTACATAGTTGCATGGGACAAGATTGATATAGAGAATGTAGACAGTATGTGCACTAACTCTAGAAGCTCTCACTCTGGTTGCCATTATGATGCTCTGGGGTTCAGCCTACAAACAGCAGCTAGAAGGCAGGCTTGCTTATCAGGCTTAGTAGGCAGGGCATTAAGTACTTGCAGAAGGTAAAGAGTTAAGAGTCTGACACTTTTTGTTATATCTCTGTTGTCATTGTTGTTTGATTTTAAAATAATTCCATCTGTCATAGCAGAAGGCAACAAGGGTTTCTTCCCTTTAAAAGAATTTCCTAGCACATGGATATCTTAACTGTGACAACCAGATGGAGACAAGGAAAGGTTAGCGAATCAGCTCGATTGCTGTCACATGGGTGAGAAAATTCAGTTGACATCCCCAAGCAGACAATGGGGAGTTAGAGGTGTTATGTTGACCTGTGGATATGTAAAACAACAAATCTTGGCTAACCTGCGGATTTGTAAAACAGCACATCAGCACATCTTGGCTAAATAGTACGATTCAATTTTATAAGTTCCAATATGTACAAGTTAAAATTGCAAAACTTTATTAACAGCAGCTCTTCTAAACAGATGAGAGTGAAGTGTCAGATTTTGAATTATCTTAAGATTTTACCAATTTCGACCTAGTACAATTGGATGAAAATGAAGAGGACTTTGAAGGTTTTGAACCAGAGGAATTGTACGCTCCAGGTAATTTTGTTTGGACGAAGTTGGAAAACCAAAGAGATTTGTTACAGTTTTCTGAGAGAGTTGGACCCACCCGAGTGTTAGATGGCTCCAGGAAAGCTTTGGAATATTCAGATGAAGTTTTTGGAAACACTGTCCGTCTAACAAGGCGATACAGGTGTGTGGACAGATCTCACCTTGATGAAAGATTCTACCTGCCAAATACCTGAAAGACAGACTTGTGTTGCTACTGGAATTATTCATGAGTACATCTAGGGTCAATTGAACAAGTTTTGGGAATTTTCTAAGTTTTCTAAGAAGTAAATAGATAATTACTTGTATTTTACCTGTTGTGTTACCTGTTTGCACCTGTATTATAACAGTTGTAATAGATATGCACATTTTAGTGAATTAGTCATAAAATTTGATTTTTAACCTTGATTTGATACCTAATCCAGCTAGATATCTTTAAAATTGGCAAAGTTATGTTATTTCAAAGTCAACAAGTCGTTTTGCTTTACAACTCCAAAGTTACTTAGAGTTGAGGACTCTATGCCTACAAAGTTACTTACCAATGAAAGGGTTAATGTTTTATCCGCAACAAAGAAATGAGGTCACGTGTGCATTTACTTTCATGTACATGTACTTGGTACAGGGGTTGTGTCAAAGGGGTTTAGAAATCTTTGAAAGTGCCATCATTGTGAACTTTTAAAAAGTATATTTTAAAAAAAATACAAAAATATTTTTAAAAAACTGATTAAGGGTAGATGATTAAGTATTTTTGCCAACTTGCAATTACAATAATGTAATCTAGTTTCTCTGTTAAATTTTGTTACAATGCAGTTTCTATTCATTCTCTTTTAGAGTCATATGGCCAAAATAACGAAGAAAATTTTCTACTAGAAAATAAAGTATTGCTTAAATCCAATGTTAACTGCAAATATGAATGCTGGGAAATAGAGGGCATAATTCAAATAGAGAACACACATTATATATATATATATATATATATATATATATATATAGCGTTTCTTGCTTTGCGTCCACTTCTCGCTGTTCTGTCCAAATGGAGAAGTCACTTCTCCCTAAAATTCAAGTCTAGCTTGACCCCTGATTACTGATATTGTGAACTGGATCATTCTGATCTATATCTATACCTGAATTCATGGATTTATTCAGGCTTGTGCACATTTAATACAATTTCCCTTTGATCAGATTCCCAATGTAACCGATTATTAGATGTTACTAAAATATGACAGCCCTACCTTCTGCAAAGAATTTATTTTGAACATTCAAGTCTACATTTATCTCCCTATACACCATTTTTAGTAATAAACACTACAGTGTTTTGAGTGAACATTTAATCAATAATCAGTATTCATATATCATGTGCTTTCGAATTGTAACCAAACTCATTCAAATCAGCTAGACGTCAGCCAATGAATTTCATCATCTTTAGGGTTCTCAATAAAATCTAATCTAATTATAATCAGATCCTGAATGTCCTATGTGAAAATCTGACAATGTCCACTTATGGGTCATGTTCTGGTGACCTGATATTACCATAATCACTAATTTTATCAGCCAATCAGATGAAGACTTATATCTTCCCATTTGGAGACTAAGCAGTGTTGCTGAAGAGCATCAATGTATGCTGAACAATTTGATTCTTTTCAGATTTTTGAAAGCTGCATTTCCATTGGCTAATTTAAAGGTCACCAAAACATGCCCCAAACGGTCACTGTCTGATCTTAATGTTGGACACTGGAAATCTAATTTTAATCAGATCGCAATTAAATTAAAAACTGAAATGTCTTTTGCTTTGATGCATGAGCACATAGCAGGAATTGTTCAAGCTGATGCTCAAGATTTCTTACAACTTTAAGACATTTATTTTCCTTTCCTCAGAACTGTTATTAACTTTGATTCTTTGGAATGTGAGGGTTGGAATGATTATCATTGGCAAGTCATTTCTGAGTCTGCGACAGAAACAGAAAATACCCTTCTCTGAGCAAATGTGATTTAACAGTTCACAATTACACTGGGCTTTCCTTATCAGCCGGGAGCCAGGTGATTAACCAGAAGAAAAAAACCCACCTGTATCTCCATTTGGGGAGGTCCTCCTAAACCCTCTGCCTAGTTTGACAACACACCCTCCAACTTTAAATCTAATACACCTCTCCCTTGATAACTCGTGCACAACGGGGTCCACAAACACAGACCGCACTATAAGCGAGGAAGCGAGTTACCGAGGGACCTCCAAAAGTTGAAAAAATTCACTTACATATCGAGAAAACAGCGGAGTGGGGGGGGTAGGGAACTGGGCCATTTAATGACTGAATGCTCATTTTACAATCACGTCGATAATAATTTTTAATAACGCGCTTTTTCCAATAAAGTCGTTCGTTTTTCTGTTTAAATAACATTTATTTTCAAAATGTCCAACATGTGAAAGATTGTTCTACTGGTTTCAACAACCATCACCTGTACGTGAAACATCTGTGTATTATGTCACTGCTTTTTGTGTTCTTGACGAGTCTGGTTCCCAGAGTGGTATTTAATGGTATCCTGCCAAATCGGGAGTCAAAGAGCGGGAAACTAGACTATCTGTCGATACACCAACAAACAAGATTCCTTTTCTTCAAAAAAACCCCGCAAAATTTATTTCGTGAGACAATCGTCTACGTCGAATCTCAATTTTTGTATTGTTCAGTTAGTACAGTATAGATGTCATAATTTCATTGGAAGTAATAATGAAACTTCTTATCATCCTTGGGGATATCTCTAAGTGCCAGTTAAAAAATTCTCTGAAACTCGCTTGCCCACAATGGTCCGTATCTGTGAAACCAAGCTCTTTATTTTACGAAGTATTCATTTCCCTTGGTTATCTTTGATCACAGTTACCAATGAGTCTGTTAATTTAAGGTAGTTTATGTTACATACACAACATTTATAACAGTGATTGATCAAATGAAGTGAGTTCACCCGACATACGACCGGGGCCGCTAGATTTTAAATTTGTAGGATTTTCGTGCCTTTTAACTTTTCTTTTATTCCAGCTCCTTTATTTGATTCAAAAGACATAATTAACGTGATAACACAAAGGAGGCCAGCTTTTAATTCAGTGCAACAAAACAACAAATACTTCCGCAAATCAGTTATCAAAACACGGTCGGCACCTAATCAGGTTCTCCGAGAAACGCTCGCGGACATAGCTGTTACGGTAGATTGGCACGTTTTACGTTTAGTTACAAGAGGACACGTTGTATTTATGATGATTACAGTTAAAAGGAACTAAAAAATAGAACTTGAACATAAATTTCAATTGATTAAAAAAAAATTATTTAATTGGTATTTATTTATTAAAGTACTGCCTTCACTCTGCGTAGGTGACATTTTCAATGATCGAAATTACCTTACATATCGTTAACTGCGGTGCACTACCGTTTCGAAAGGAAATGTTAAAAAATTTTATGACTTATTTTTAAATTTGATATTTCATAATGTTGATTAAAATTTCAGGTCCTATCTACCGTTTTCAACGATAAAACGAGCGATAGATCCAAGTTTCCATTACTAATTTTGATCGCGATTTTCTTCAAGTTCAAAAATAAGAATCAATATTTGGGGTATTTTCTGGTTTAAAAAATGGGATCCACGCCTGACCCCGCGTTATAAGTGGGTTCGCAAGTTATCAGGGCACGAGTTATCGAGGGAGTGGTGTAGAAGGCCCTGATTACATATAATGGAACAAGCTTATTCCTTCTCATTATCCAATCTAAAGCAATACCAACACACAAAAAAGTGTTGTATCCATACTCAGCAATACTTTATATAAAACAACCAGATTTTTTAGCAGTTTCACAGTTTGAAGCGAACTAATTGCAAACTAAACACAATTAAATTTTGTCCACTTACCTTTGTCACAAGGTTTGTCAATGTATCTTCTAGTTTTGTCTAATTATAACTTGGAGGGCAATCAAGCAAAGACATTTAATCAAAGTCGGCAGAGGTGGGATATAAACAGGGTTCACGTACCAAACTGATTTTAACTTTCCAGGAGATTTTAATGAGAAAATGACAAATTTTAGGCATCAATTTTGAAGTCTGATTCTTTTATTAAAGACAATACTACAGCTGAAGGTAACTTTTCTTTATAATCAAATAAATAATCCAGGATAAACTGATAAAATTATTCCGAAAGTCAAACAAAACTTTTTGAAAATTCAAAGGATTATTTAGTTCTGCATTGCACAAAATTGTTCACTGCAAAGCTGAAGTGGAAAAATAATGTACCGTAACGACTACCAGTATATGTCTTTGGATACCCTAAATTATTTTCAAAAGTAATTTTTTTATGACCTATAAATGTTGGAACACAAAATTATAGCAATTTATTCATGTACTGTAAGTCTTGGGAGACCTTCAACATTTGTTTGAAAAGGCAATAAATATGTTAAATAAAGATGTTAAATTTTCCTCTCTTTCCTTATTATTTCTACCCAATTAAATTGTGTATAATTTGACTGATGACAAGAGCTGAGCATCAGCGAGTTGCATTACACATTTACAACAGCAACATATCCCTTTTAACTTCAGTTTATTATTGTTTGTTTATTGATGTTTTTATTGACCTTTATTTCATGTTGGAAAAATATGAAAATATGTACATGCAAAATAATAACATAAAAACAACAGCAGTGGGCAAGTCCTCCAGACTTGCTCGGGAAGGTAGACGCTCCCACCCCTATGAGTCTTCCAGCTATGGATAAATAGTGTGATGTTAACACGGCATCACTGGACGGAAGAACTTCCGAGACGAAGTCAACGGCCAAGCAGAAGGGATGCCAAACTGCTCAATGGCTACATGTTCATGACCAAGGTGAGCCACCTAGTTGGAGGAAATCGGTTGTGGTCAGACTTGGAGAGGGTTGGGCTCCACTAGGTGCAAGCTGCCCTAGACACACCACATGAAAAACGACAACTATTACTCATCCCATACCAGCTCAGTCGTCACCCGGGTCAACAAGGGCCGCGTCTTCCATCATGCACCAGGGCGTTGGTGGAAAGTATGCAGCAAGATTCGTGTCAGGAACAACATCACCATTGGCACCTGGAATGTGAGAACACTGAGAACTGCAGGAAAGCTAGGAGTTTACATATGAAATGAACAGATACCGCTGGAACATCCTAGGACTCTGTGAGGTACGATGGAAGAACATTGGAGAAACAACTACTTTGGAAGGCCACAAACTGTACTTCAGTGGCAGAGAGAACAAACATGAGCAGGGAGTTGGGCTCCTTGTCCACAAGGACTGCATGAGTACTGTCATGGGCTGTCGGCCACTCTCCAGCCGGCTCATCACCATCTGCCTCAGAGCAACTCCATTCAACATCACCATCATACAGGCATACACCCCAACATCAGACTATGATGACTCAGATGTGGAAGACTTCTATGACCAGTCACAAGAAGTTGTGGGTAAAACACCGAAGAAAGACATTTTGGTTGTGCAAGGCGATTGGAATGCCAAGATAGGCGAGGACGCTTGCATGAACTGGAAAGGAACATGTGGGCGCTGCTGCAATGCACAGACCAACAAGAGAGGCTTGAGGCTCCTGGAATTCGCTAGTTACAATGACCTTATGCTAGCAAACACGTTCAGCCAACACAAAGTGTCCACCAGTTCTGTATACTTCAACGGCAGCATAGGGGACTGGTTCAGAATGACAGTCAGAGTCAGACAAGGCTGTCTGCTCTCTCCCACACTATTCAACATCTTTCTGGAGAGAATAATGGCCGACGCGCTTGAAAAGCATGAAGGGACAGTCAGCATCGGAGGCAGAACAGTCACCAACTTATGTTTTGCCGACGACATTGATGGACTAGCAGGAAATGAGCAAGAAATAGCTAGCTTAGTAGACAGCCTCGACAAAACCTCTGCAGCCTACGGCATGGAAATCAGTGCAGAGAAGACCAAACTGATGACCAACAACACCAAGGGTATCAGTACTGACATCAGGGTCCAAGTTACGAAGCTAGAAACAGTCCACTTGGGAACAATTGTAACAGATGAAGGATCAAAGCCTGAAGTACTCTCCAGGATTGCGCAGACAACAGCAGCACTGACAAAACTGAAGCCCATCTGGAACGACAAGAACATTGCACTCAGTTCAAAGGTGCACTCACTGGTGATCTCCATATTTCTCTACACCTGTGAATCATGGACCATAACAGCTGACTTAGAGAACAGGATACAAGCCACAGAGATGAGATGCTCCTCAGTGTCTCATACAAAGACTGTGTCACCGATGAAGAAATACGCCAAAGGATCAGACAAGCCACTGGAGAAGACCTCCTGACCACAGTGAAAAAAATTAAACTGCAGAGGTACGGGCATGTCTCACGCTCACCAGGGCTTGCCAAAACAATCCTGCAAGGCACTGTACAAGAAGGAAGAAGGAAGAGAGGCCGGCAGAGAAAGAGGTGGGAAGACAACATTCGAGAGTGGACAGACTTGGCACTGAGTGACTCACTGAGAAAGACGGAAAATCGAGAGGAATGGAGGAAGATGGTTGTTTGGTCTTGTGTTGTGCCCCAACGGTCTACCAGACTAAGGGACTGATAATGATGAGTAGTTTATAACAGTTTATTGCTGTAGTAAATGAACAGTTTGGTCACTGGCAAAGTATGACGATCTTGCCAATTTTGTCTGATATTTTATTTTACGTCTAACACAATCAGTAATCCCACTGCCCCCCCCAGGGGACAGTACTGTCCACTTTGGGAACCACTGATTTAGATTTTTTTATGGTCTTGTTTTGATAAAGTAATCTGACAATGACTGACCACAAGACTATAGAAAAACAATGCTTTACATAAATATTTCAAGATGTGAACACATAGGTCAATTTAATATGACTTTATTTTTATCTTTTAATGCAACAAATGCAGCAGAATGTGACAAATAATATTAAAAAGAATAGGTTAATTTTGGGTATACTGAAATTGGAGTAAGGGCTTGTGGAATCTTAGTCCAGGCTTGTGATTATTTCAGTTGCCAGCCCTGGGCCTGTGTCTAAAACAAATTTTCTTTGACCATTGATAAACGCAAGTGGCAAACATAGGTTTTGACCAGTCTTTCAACATCTTAAAAATAAATTTCTGCATTCTGTCAGTGCAATACAAGTGTTGACAAACATGACAGGCTTTTCACGTAGAATATGGAAGGTGCTCTGCCTTAAATTGGAAGGACCTGAGGCATCTATGGGATATTTGAAGCCCTGATCTATTTTAGTAGAGTTGAGACTGCACATCCACTCATTCAGTCCCCGTCTTTAGACACCTTTCTTCTGCTATTTGTTTCCTCCTCCTCTCTTATTCTCGGTTTGATTTTGCATCTTTTCCTGGTAATTAGTTAATTTGAAATAATGAAATTCACTGTTAGCATTAACTTGGTATCCTGCAGCATATTTTCATTAACTGCTCACAAGGTAACTCTCTCCATGTTGTAAAATGAATGTTTCTTTTCTCTTTTTTATATATTCATGTATCCTGTTATGAAGAGAACATTTTAAAAAATGAATCTGATCACACATCCTAGATATAATATTTTTCAAGTAGTATTGAGGGAAAAAATAACTATATACATTATGAAAATACGAGTGTTGATTTTCGTGCCATAACTCATTAACCCCTGATGCCACTATAACTCGTCATACTTTACCTCCCTGATCTCCCCAGTGCCACGATAAGACGGTTCAGTTTACCTAGCTTGTATCCTGGGCACCAAGTCTGAGTGGCAGTATTAGTCTAGGCATGTATCACGCACAAGTTAAATTGGCACAAACCACTGGTTGATTTCAAGCCATTTCCTAATTATGTAGGCAGTTTAACCGATAAAATTTTAGTTTTTACAGTGTGAACATTGCTGAACAAAGGGAAATTTTTTTACTTCAATAGCAAATGAAATAATTGAAATATTTAGCTTTGAAAATGCTGAAAATTACGAGAATCAGCCACCAGGAGTTGACTTTTACTTAACAGACTGGCAGAGTATTCACACAAGGTTAAGTTTGCAAGAGAGATAAGTGAATTTCTGTGTATATAAAACAGAATTAATTTCATGTGTTGATAGTGTTAATTACTGTGTGAATTCATAATGAATTTTATGGATTATTCATGCATGAGAAACAAATTGGTAAGTAAATCATTTATTTTTACCTTTATGCATCAGTTTTATTTCTGCATGTAGCATGAAATTTATACCATTATGTACATAATTTTCTTGAGAACTGCTCAGCCAAATTTCAACTTAATTAAACGAACATAAATAAAAAACAACGAATTTATTGCAAGTAGCCCCCTCTATAAAAATCTGTAAGCCAAGTGCTATCAGCAAGTCTCATGGATACTGGCACTGGCAAGGCTACCATTGCTCTAATAGATCCCTCTGCAAGTATGCTGTACAGGAATGCCTAGCTGTTTGGCTCAGGGGATAAGAGTTAAGCAGGACCCAGAGTGGTCAAATGGTCTAAAGTGCTTGCCTTCACTGAACTCTGCCATCTCATCTCTATCCATGCGGGTTTAAGTCGCAGGCTTGGCTAATGTGGGCATATGAGAATGCTTGCCAGCAGCTTCTGGCGGGTTGATTGTTATTACCTGGGTTTTCACCAGGTTCTTCCTCCACAAGTTACACTGGCCACAATGTATAGCCATCATACTGAAAAATGGCATTAAACCAACAACAACATGCCTTCAGCTGTCACAAACAGTCTTGTATCAGAGTTCTCTCCCTCTTTCTCTCTCTCGCAGAACTATGAGATGATGATGCACCGTAGTTTAAAAAGAAAGTTATTAACAAACTTGATAGTTGACACTATTCTGACGGCCTAACCAACAATTCTAAGCAAAGACCACTATGACCTGCTTTTGCAAGGCCGAGTTGTCTTCATCAAGATGCACCCTTCACCACGCTGCATGATTCTTGATAGGACAGTACGTAATGATACTGAACAGCATGTCTGCAACACAATGGTTATACAATGCCAATTAAAAGTAAAGTAATAAAATGTAAATACAAGAACTGACACAAACAAACCCATACAAACAAAAGTAAATATGAAATACTACAAAACAGAACATGGAAGGTAAAAATATATTACCATTCTAAACATGTAATCATAATCATGGCCTCCCTTGGAAATATTTTTCTTTGCACCATGAAATTTGCCAAATTTAAAAATGTGGAGCCACTTTTCAGCCAAAGGAGCCATTTTATGCCATGATGCAGGGACTTAAATATATGCATAATATTATATTGTCCCTATTTTTAATCTATATAAACATGACAATAAAAGTTTTTACTTGTTTTTATTACATTTCAAAGCACAAGAATAATTAATAAAATATAGCAATACCATTATATACATATGAAGTTCAATGTATACCATATGAAAAGCAAGAATAAATAAGAATGTTTCTTTATAACTGATAATACAAAATATTACTCAATGTTTATGAACAATGTCACAGATGCTTCATTAATATCTGCCTCATTTTTCCCAGACCATTTCTTAAAGGCCTTCCTGAAATCAACATTGGGCCCATCACCAGAAATTCACGTTAAATTTTTCAGAGTAGATATACCCTTAGAATTTTGTAAGTTGGTTTTGAAAAGATTCTGGCAACTGAACCCCCTCTCTCAGTCTGCAGTAGAAACAGGGGCAACAAGTAACCTGGTAGCTGCCCCAGATGCAGCTGGATATAAATCTTAGTTTTTTAGAGCTAGATTAGCCATATTCTTTGTGCTTAATACAGTCTTGTTGTATAAAGTAAATTTTTAATTTTTCATTGAAATAAGCGACTGGGGCCCATTACAGTCACAAAAGTATATCACTGCAACATATTTCACTCTTCAGTGATTTCGTTCACATGGTTCCCACGCTTTTCTAAAGATAAATTTCCAGGTCATTTCCAGGGTTTTTCCAGAATGAAATTAATTTTCTCAAGGTTCACATATTACCATTACTGAATGGAATTAAAGAACATTTTAGATTATAAAAGATGCATTTTCTAAATCTAAAGATGTTTCTCTTTCAAGACTCTCCAAAACATCCAAGTCAGAAATGATAATCATACACAAAACCACAAAATGTATCACACGAAACAAGTTTGATTATATTCCTATAAATTGGCATGTAAAGTCATTTCAATGTACAGAATACAAATTCTAACTTCACTTTGCTGACCTGCATTATGTTGCTAAGTGGGAACAACATAATGAACACAAATTAGTTTTGTTTCTTTTCAAACCTTTAATTCTAAAGAATTCTACAGCAATATATATATATATATATATATATATATATATATATATATATATATATATACATATGCATCTTATAGAAAGTAAACATTTCCTATTACAGTATATAACAAAAACCAATAAACGCAGATAATTAGAATCTTACCTTGCAACGACAAGATTTTAACCCTGAATTTATCTGTGCCAATAAATTCCCAAACAAGATTTTTCAAACAACCTAATCTCCTTAAGATGATCTGGTTAAAAATCCATCATTTAAAAAACATTTTCGAAATGGTTGAATTAAATTTGACTAAAGACCTTCATAATTATATACTGTTGTATAAACAAGGACTGAATTTTCTGTAAAATCAACTCGTTTTCTTGTAATTGCTTAAACCAGTCCCAAAACCCGTATTGATACAGGGGCTCGTATCTTTTGTTAATATATAATACAGTCCTACCCACTTATATCAACATCACTTATGTCAACAAGCCGCCTATTTCGACAAAAAATCAAAGTCCCCGTCCCTTGGTCTACTATCACTACCAAAATTGTCATGCTTATGTCGACATCGAGATAAAAAATAAATGTACATGTCGACAGAAGCCCTTGGTCCCAGCTTGAACAAATCCTTTGTTTTCTAATCATTTATGTCGACAAGCTGCCAGTTCCGACTCATACTTTGTTCAACAATTAGTTGATCTTGCCGCCAGGCTTTAATTTTCCCGCCTTATCATTTATGTCGACCAGCTGCCAGTTTCGACCCATACTTTGTTCAACAATTAGTTGATCTTGCCACCAGGCTTTAATTTTCCTGCCTAATCATTTATGTCGGCAAGCGGCCAGTTCTGACCTGTACTTTATTCAACAATTAGTTGATCTTGCCAGCAGGCTATAATGTCATGGTTGGATAAAAAAACAGGCTTTTGTTTGGTCCTATAAACTTGGCCTCTCATGGCAACTTAAATAAAAGCAATAAAATCTGATCGATTCTTGCACTTTCCAAAGTGATCGGTGATTAAAACAAGTTTTACTGTGCTGTGAAAGTTTCCTTTTTAACTTTATTTATATTTAAGATGGCTACCTATGGCAATGTAAAACACAGGTTAAATTTACAGTCTCTGGAAACTAAATATCTGGCTGTTAAAGAAGTTGAGGGTGGGGCATCTCGCAAAGATGTCAGTGGAAAATTTTAAATGCATACCACTTGAGCTGACATTGTTACAATACTGTATTGTAAGAATCATTTTCTTTTAATACCTCATTAGCATGTGTCAATGTATGCAATATTATGCCTTCATTAATCATATCAACCGCATATCTCTTGTTCGCTTTTATGTACTTTTCACGATAACTTCTGTAACTAAATACATGTACTGTTTAAACCAACTTGTTGACAGGTTTTCATTTCCCTGTGAATAGCCCCATCCTCTTGGTAGCCTCAAAAAGATGGGAACAGACTGACCAAAATCTAGGCCAATTTAAGTACATGTACTTGAAGCATGTAAATAACAACTATGCAACCATGTGCTTATGCCGACAATGAACATCATAGTGAATGTTCTTCATATCAGGAAGTGAACGATGCAATATTTTATTGTGGATTTTATTACACAAAGGTAACCAAAATGTAATTTGTCAATATATAAGTGTATTTCACACTGGTTTTGTCTTCATGTAGTCAAAATTTGCATTGTTTGTTTTCTCAAAGTGTAAATGCTACTCACTGACGACAGGTCACCCCTTACTGATGAATTTAACTTCTATCTTTTTTTCAGATCCCCCCCAACACTTATCTCGATATCCGCCTACGTCGACAATATTTCCTCTAGCCCGAGGATGTCGACATAAATGGGTAGGACTGTACAAGGGACAACAATTTATGATTTCAGCTCTGAGATTCAACACCTTCGACTACAAATTTGGCTTAAAACATAGCAGTCCGTTTTGTAATCCAGGTTTCCTCCGAATATTCAAACCTTATTTTTCATATTTGGACATTTAGGTTGGGGGGTGTGGTCACTGCAATTACATATCGAAAATTTTAAATTTGCCACCACCATGCGGTAGCGACATATGGTAGTTGCTTACCAGCAGGCCTAGAAAATTTAAACTTATGTCGACTCATACCTGCATAAAATTGATAGGAAAATGGTTTATTTTCTCAGAAATGGCAAGTATTATAATTGTTTTGTCTTTAATCCTCTGACAGACTAGACGAAACTACGGCATATATGAAACCTGACCTGGGACTCGCCATTTGCATTACTAGTCACATAACTTCACAAATCTCAAACGACATCGGAAGTCCAATAGTCATGTGCTATCAACAACAAACTTCTTTTTAGTGTTGTTGTACAGAAATTCAATTATATTAAATGAAAGTCAGATACTTTCTGTAAAAACCAGCATCTATCCAGTCTGATTTATCAAGCAGAGAGCACATGTCAATGTGGTAGTCACGTGATACAACAAAACTCCAGAAGTTGATCTTGGAATATATAAATATGGAAAATTTTGTGTTCTTTCGTTATTGTATTTTTATTACAACCAGTATACAACTTTCATCTAATATTTTTTTCTTTTTTTTCTCTATAACATTTGAAAATGTGAGTTGTTAGATTTGTGTACTCATGCAACTAGCAATTCGAATCATGAGTACTAGGTCACATTTCATCAACGCCATAGTTTTATCTTGTCTTTCAGCAGATTAAAGACATAATAATTTTAATACTCACAATTTCTAAGAAAATAAGTAATTTTCATATAGATTTCATACATGTATCACTCGATCTAACAACATTTAAAGTTTGCTAGGCCATCCGGTAAACGGCTACGCTTTGCCACCACCATGTCGGCCTCTTGTGATGCAAGACTGGTTTTCATACCTTCCATGTAAGAAAAGATACGGATATCAAGCTGACTTTGAAAATAAAAGTCTACCAGACGAATCTAATCCACTGAGCATTTGGACTGACTCGGCATATACGTTTACTGCAAGGACCCAAATGATCCATACTGCACACTCCGAATATACTGGATAGAACTAGATAAATTTAACTCACGATCAGTTTAGTTACAACTCAATTACGTGATTGTTTCGGATGTCACATGGTGATGCATAATTCCCGGGTTTTTCCCCGACTTTCATCAATATTTGCAAAATTCAAAGACTTTTCACGGTTGGGAAAAAAATAATCATTTCTCCCTGATGTTTTTTTTTTTGATTTCCCGGAAGCATGGGAACCCTATGTTCAGTTTCGAGTCTCAAGTCTATTTCTCAAGATAAATGACAGTATGAAGTCCAGCTCTGACCCAGTCCTGCAAAACATGTTTCTTAACAGGCTCATTACAAATTGGGTCAACAGGAAGGCTCATTTTTTAACATCGAAAAATCCTCCACATTAACTCGCATATTCTCCATTAATTCTGATTGACAAACTAAAAATATCTGAACTATGAATTATTCCAAGGGATTCAAGTAAATTATGAAAATGACAACAAAATCCAGAAAACACCCAATGTTAAATTTTCTGAAAACAACTGCTCTAAAATCCTAAACCCCAAACAAATCCCCGTTGTTGGGCTGTCAAGGTATACAAACAACCCAATATTATCCACAGGTGCTCGACGCAAGCTCGATGTTGAGAAAAAAACAATAATCTGAAGGAAAATATCATGCAGAGTGACATAAAGACCTCAGATTACCCCCATGACCCATTCTGACATTGGACCCTCTCTATCATACTATATAAGAGACAAGGTCAATAACTTCCTAATGCTGCGTTCCACCCACCACCCTCAATTTCCTGCTGCTATTTCTGTCTTTAAAGGCATATGACCATATTCTATGGCTTGTTTTACTCCTGAGATATTTTTCCATTAATCAAGCCATCACTGACTTTTCTGCATTGCACCAAACTGAAGTTATGGGTTCCGAAATGTGCGAATTTTGTCTGCCATGACAGTGTTACACTCTGGTGACAAACGGTGAAAAGAGCTACATATACCATGTTTGTGACTCTACGATACATCCCTTCTTTAATTGCAGAACAGTGGTAGATGCAAAAGTAAGTGTTTACTTACCATTAACTTGATTCAACTTTAGGAATCCTGTTCCACTGAAGAATCAGACATTGTCTTCTTCACTATAGATAAAACCCATACAAGCGACTCATTTTGAAAACATGTACACTATGCAGCACACATGTCAACGACGAAATATGATTGGCTCAAAAGGCTATACTTAACATCCATGCACCGTCACCGTTTCACGATGTAGACTATTTGTACCCCAGCAAAAATAGGTATTAACATGATTGCATCATGTTAGAAACCATCTGAAATGTGTTAAGTTAATGAGTATACATTAAAGTATGATTGCACTACAGCAAATAAAAATTTACAGAAATACATTAGATAATGACTGAAAATATTTTTTTATCTGATGCATGGATGTTATTTAAGTATGGTGTATATATAGCTCTTTGAGCTGTTTTTCACCTGAGCGTAACACTGTCCTGGCAGGCAAAATTTGCAAAATCTGCACGTTTCGGAACCCGTAACATCAGTTTCGTGCAACGCATAAAAGTCAATGATGGCTTGATGAATAGAAAAATATCTCATGAGTAAAGCAAGCCATAGAATAAGGTAATATGCCTTTAAAGACGGAAATAGCAGAAGGCAATCGAGGGTGATGGGTGGAACGAAGTAATAGGAAGTTACTGACCTCGTCTCTTATATAGTATGATAGAGAGGGTCCAATGTCAGAACGGGTCATGGGGGTAATCTGAGGTATTTTTGTCACTCTGTATGATATTTTTCCTTCAGATTATTGTTTTTTTTCCTCAACATCAAGCTTGCGTTGAGCACCTGTGATATTATCAATACCATTTTCATTGCAAGGTCCAGTGTCCCTTATATAAAGTTCCAACTTAAAATATTTTTATATACTTTTTAATTAACGAAAACTTACAAAGAATAGATTCTGGAACATTTAAATACCTCGGTCAATATAATACAACTCTTTCAGTCCCTGTCTGTATACTCATTGTTGCAATTTCTCACAATGTCAGTACAGGATGGGTTATACATTTGTTTTAAGTGTTTTGAGTGGGAATATTTTACAATAATATTGGGAAAAATCGACAGCTCTTTCTATCTGCACTGTATCTTCAGAACGCCATATCAGCGATCTCACCCACCCCTATCAACGAAAAATTTTAAAGACCCGACACAGAATCCATTAAAGCTTTCTAAATCCTAAAAATAAAAGCCTTCCCTTTATTATATGTACAAGCAAATATTGGGATGGCAATTATTTTCGAGTCACTGTATATCTATTTAAAACGGGGAATTATCATCCATACTCTTGAAATTAACTATGCAGACTTTCCTTTCAAGAGGTACGCCAGATGTCCACTTTCTTACCGCACGCAACAACTGGTTAGGTTTGTTGCCTTCCGTAAACTAACAAATTTAATTTGATGTAAAATGCACTCCGAATAAACCGTAAAATATTACTTTCATAAGCATTCTCAAATTCACCCAGCCCCAGCTCAGGAAGGCATTGTGGAACCAGAGTGAGGCTGAAGTTTCAAGCAATTTCAAGCAACAAAAAAAACCCAAACAAAATGAAAATGAATAGGAAACTCTTTGTTATGCAGGTTCTTTTGCTATGCAGGAGGTGAAATATTGATAAACCGATCTTTAGAATGCACACTTACCAGATTCACTGACGCCTGGAGTGAGTGCGGGGGATGCAATTTTCGGTCTCTTGGCCGGGGGGCCATCGCCTGCAATGTCGGCCATTTTTCAACTTTAAAATGGCACCGACGAAGTCGACCTCTTTTGAACTTTAAAAATATGGAATCTCACATCGACTGAGTGGTCTTCAGTCAACATATAAAACTTAAGAGAAAATATAGTTTCCTCGCCTGTGATGAATCCAGTCATTTGATGAATTTGTATCTTCAAAAACGAATTTTTCCATGATCACTCAGTACAAAGCCTACGATCCGACTGACGGAATAATTTATCCTAACATCTTGATCTTAAACGGTCCTCATGTACTTTTCCTTCTCTGAGATGATTCTCATAACTTCAAAGGTTATCCACAAGAAATATAATGAAAAACAACCCTCAAATTTCGATTATTTTTTAAAATAAAAAATGAGAAATTCGAGGACCCACAGCCTTCAATATGGCGGCTGTTGATGAAAAGTTTTACGCTTGTCACTGAAAGTAACGAAGATTGCCGATTGAATATTAACCTTTACGGAGCTTTATTATTCATGAACTTGCTGGATCACGTGCTAAAATAGTTTCCAACCATTGGATATCGAATGCATGGAACGCTGATGGGCTGGCATTACGAATGATCACGGAAATCATCGTATTCTGGGAAGTCTGGGTAATTTTTGGCCCAGTACTGGGTACGGTATTAAATACGACACGTATGTAATTAAATATAAACTGAAAGGGACTTATATCTTCCTTTTCTTACTTATTACAAGGAAAACTTTATGCGGGATTCGAAATAGGAATGATTTAAAATGATTATCATGTCCAGATGAAAAAGTGAAGTCATTCAAGGAACTGGTGACTATTTATATACAACATGTGTATTATGTCATTTTCTGAAGGCAAGAAGGATATACATTCAAAAACCAATACATTGTATGCACTTGTATTTAAAATTTGTCTGACTTAATCAGGAATAAAATATATTTGTAACTATCCTGCACTATTATACACGTCTAGTTATTCCCGATTACAAAATCGAATGTAGCATAAAGCTTTATTTCTTCACGTTTCTCTAATATGTTACTGTACTTGAATTCCAGGTCAATCATAGTATGTTTTCAATGAAACGATATGATTGTTGCAGTCATATATGTTTTAATTTTATTTTATGATAATAACGTTTGCTATATCCTGAAAGGGGAAAGGGGCAGTAGACCCCAAACTCGATAGCAGAGGTGTTTGACTGCCTTTCGAGAAAATTCTGCAAATTGAACGGGCTGCTGTTTATATATGATACGATGATCTTTGTTTTATCCTGCTGGCCGGAGTCATAATTGTTTTAGTTTTTATATTAAGTGCAGAAAAATTATACCTGTTTCGATTCGTTCTCTCTGAATAAGCGAAAATATTAGTTCAGTTGTGATCTAATTTAATTTTTATTTGTGGCTTCTATATTCGCGCTTTCAGACGTGTGTGTGTGTGTGTGTGTGTGTGTGTGTGTGTGTTAGAAAAATACTCTTGCGTACATGGTGAAGAACTGCTATTAAGGTTCATTAAATTTATTCTTAGCCCGTGAATTAGAAATTATTTCAATAAATTTTCGACTCATTTCCATATCCATGTACATATTCCCAATGTTTCAAGCTAATTAAACTCTCCGCCAGGAGAAGAGACAACTTCCATCAACAAAACAAACAATAAACACAAAAGCCGGGAGAAACCTGGACTATTACATGTTTTAAAGAACACAAGAATCTACAAAGAAGCGTTATTTAATTTGGAAAGAATGGAAGAAACATCAAAAAGCGGTTTTATAATGAATAAACTACATGTCTACTTTATGTTGGTGTCAGACTGGAAATATTTCATAGCAATTATCAAAAATGACGTGATCTCTGCCCTTATCGTACAGTGAACCAATGTGCTCTGAGTTAATTGAGGCAGTACTAAAGCTCAGTAAAGCGTTATACTCGTATTCCACGGGTCTTGGGTTCGATACCCGTCAAGACCAGCCCTGATGGATTGCCAGTCTGTCACTTAGCTCTTGTTTCGTCGGCATGATATCGCCAAATAAAAGTGTGAAAAGGGCTGTGAAAACCAAGAACAACGAAACAAAAAGCGAGTCACACGACTCACCAAAAGGGACACAGTGATAAAATGAATACAAACATAAAGATATACATATCATATATGCCTTTTGGTTTCTCTTTATTGTACTTTGTTTTAACTTTCATTCTCCCCTCTTTTCTTCCTTTATTTCTTCCGTCGACAGTACTAACAGTACATCTGGACAAAAAAAAAGTGCAATCACAAAAAAATGTCTGAAATTTTATTTTTCTCAAAAGGAATGTTAATGTGTGTGTGTGTGTGTGTGTGTGTGTGTGTGTGTGTGTGTGTGTGTGTTGTTCCTTTTACCGCAGGCTAATGAAGTAGTGGAAACATCGTACGTGTTTTAAAATAAAAAGCCTTACCTGTATGTATGTACGTGTGTATGTTAAATTCTCTAACCCAGTGACTATTTTGGCAGTTACCCTAAAAGACAGGTTTTCTGAGATGACCCTGCTTTCACATTTTGATAAGTTTTGCCACCCTCAATAAAATTTTGTTAAAAAATCATGGCGACCCTCCAGAACGTCATCGCGACCCCTGATTCGGGTCGCGATCTTGGGGTTGGGAACCATTGCTCTAACCTGTATGATAGTGCTAAACTCTGTCAAAAAGACGGTGCCAAGAAAAATCAGCATGGGGACAAATATGGCTCATTGAAAATAAAGAGCGGTTAGGTTTGGTGTTTTACGGCACAGCAACTCAAATAGATGATGATTTCTTTACTTCGGTAGCCCACTTAGGCTGATTGGGTTTGAGCTTACACATCATACGGCAACTCGCAGTCCTGGAAAACATGACAATACTTTAAAGTTCACACAAATTTATTTTGCAGACTTACAAAATTTACAGTATTTCAATTAAATATAATTTCAAACGGAAAATAAACATAGTTCTTATCTACATGAAGAGACAGAACACACAAAGAAAGAATATTTTGGCATTTGGTAAAGGTAGGTATCTGTCAGCCCACTCAGCTATCCGTCCGTCCGTCCCTCGTTTCGTCTTGACAGATTGTAATAAGCTGACTAAAATATATAAAGAGGCCACTTGGAATTAGTGAAATGATGTAATGAGTATTTAGTTGAAAGTATTTAGTTGAAATAGTCCTGTAATTCTTTGTAGGCACCTAATTCATTCCAAAGTGATTGCAATATATATATATATATATATATATATATATATATATATATATATATATATATATATATATATATATATATATAAGTTTGATTGATCTCGATTTAACATGATGAAATTATATTTGTTTATTTAATTTATTTAAAAGAATTTCATTCTCATTTTGGAAGAGAGTTAATAGAAAATATAATGACGTATTTTAAGAAATACCCGAATAGAAGTGTGACATGCGATTTCGGATTTCGGGTATTGATATATGTCACAGCCTTCTCGCCCCCCCCCCCCCGATTTTGTTTAATTACTATAAAAGGCCACGAGTGTATGCGCAAACTCGCGGATTATAATCAGTGAAAGTCGCAAGAATGTGACCACACAAGAGGACGTTTTGACCTAAATAAGCAGCAGACAAAACTACCATTATTACACTACTATGGCGGACACGTGATAAATATAACGTTTATTTTTGCTATTTATTTGTCACTTGTAAGTGGAAAAATATCATCTTGCTACGGGTTTGGTCATTGTCTCGATTTGTACGTTGAAACGCCAATATCACATGTTTTAGTGCAGAAAAACCATGCTGGGTACTTATTTGCTATGCAAACGGTCTGTTAGTATTACTTGTTGGGTGCGCATAAATGCACAAATGACAACAAATGGCCTTCTGTACTACAAACATTCACCATGTTAAGGTAGCCAACTCAGCTCTAGCAGCAGCGGCAGCTCAATCACGCCAGATTGCATCGCATGGCATTGTTCTTGCAGGTTAATGTGACTATGTTTGAGTCCAAAAATAACCTTGCGAACATCTCGGCAAAACCTAAATATATGACTGAGAGGAATCGCACACGAAAACATCAATGGGGCCTCACGAAGTAGTTCGCGACATTGCGCAAACCCATTGTTAGCCACCACAGCTTCTGCATTTACAATATTAGCCATGTTGATGCGTCCTCGAGGTCGTTTAAAATCGGATATGCGAGAGAATTCACATTATCAGATGTATCCTTGACGAACATCATAGCTGGACCAGATGATTTTGCTTAATCATCGCTGTATCTGGCGAGTCCAACAATGATCGTTGCAATCTCGACGTTGTCACGAATTGATTCGATTTCCTTTCTGTAGATTGAAGAACGTGCAGTGTTAAACAACGCCATAATGCTATTTTTAAGAAATCCAACCGGAGACGTTTTCTTGTATGTGTTTTTCAATTATTTCCAAGAAAGCTCCACATGGAAGAAGAAACATAGATGCATCTTGCACTTGTAATTCTATTTTGTTTATTAGTGACTCTAGCCAGGTATGAATAATACTGAAAAGGTCTTTTGCTTCGATCGACCAAAACAGGCGCACACGTATCAAATGCCGGATCTGATGTATCTTTGAATTGAACCATGGTGAAACTATATTTTATCCACTTTTTATAATACCTTTTACGCTCTCATAATCCACTTACAATTGCCTGATTTACCGAATCGGATAAACGTTAATGAGCGGCTTCATTGATAATTTACCAATCGACCCTGGCATTGTTTCTGTTGATGGCAGCGTAATCGCCTTTGGTTTTCGAGTAATTGCTATACTCGATCTCAAATCGATTGAAACACAATCCCAGTTTCTTTAACCAATCCGCAATAACGTTTTTGATGCTATCAACGGCTTGCTCGCACCGCTCCCATGGCCTAGTTATCAGAGCGTCCGCCTCGAATGCGGGAGGTCGCGAGTTCGAACCCCGGCCGAGTCATATTAAAGACTTATAAAAATGGTACTAACAGCTGCCTCTCATGGCGCTCAGCATTAGGAGGTTAGTGTTAGGACTGGTCGGCCTGGTGTCAGGATAATGTGATTGGATGGGACAGGATGCTATACGGCTGCGGCATGCCCCTGTGATAGACATCACTATAAACTGTCACACTGCAGACATCGTACCGATATGACTGAAAAATTGTTAAAGCTTTAAACTTTAAAATCCAAATCACACACACACACACACACACACACACACACACACACACACACACACACACATCAACAACAACAGTCATTACTAACGACTCGCACTGCAATTTGTTTAGCACTTGGCGCAACGCGTGTGAAGACAAGAGAGTGCGCACATTTGGTGCCCCTGAAAATAATTCTTGAACAACATCACCAAGATCAGTTCTGTAATATGTTATGTAAATGTGTTTTCTCGCGATAACAACACGCACTCGTATTACACGTCCACATATGACAGTCATTATATTCAATATCAGGTTGATCTGTGATGTACAGTTGTGTTGTCAATCTTGATCCACGGAGATATACAATGTGCCCGTTGTGATCTAAATGTGTAAAACGAAGACGTGTCAACGAACTATATACACAAGCGACGCAGGAGTAACGGATATCAAATCACATGGTTCCACAGTTGGTGAAAACTCAAGCAATCTATAACCCGTCGTTTCAGATTCACTTTCATAACTACCACTGATGACATCACAGGTTAAATTGGTTTGAATCATTGAGGTAATTCTAACTATATCAGGCGCCATATGATATCTCTTGAATAAAATCGTCTGTCATCTGGAATGTTTTCAGGCCATCTTAAAACTGATGGTGCAGATATGATTGAAATGAGAGCACCGAGTGTTGGTTCCTGTTCACGAATATTTTTTTTAGTCTTTGCTGGTCAACAGTGTGATTCTTCGTCGAATTTCTTCATTGATCGATTCCTCGTCGTACGCGCCTGATGAAAGCTCAATATTATTCCAGGTGGCACCACTGCCTATTGAAAACACAAATGAGTTATTAACACGGAGACCACCAAACGGTCGTGATCGGATATTAGACCCACTGTAATAAACTCGCAACGACGACAATGCGATCTCATGTGTGTGTGTGTGTGTGTGTGTGTGTGTGTGTGTGTGTGATTCTCCAGCAGTAATTGGTGTAGAAAAAAAAATCACATTAAATTCTGGTTTTGCTGATGAAATTGTAACGTTCTGGGTTGTATTTACAACAACATGTTGCATTGCTGCATTAATTTCATGCAAAATACAAAGTATTTCAGAATTCACCCTCTGTGTATGTATGTATGTATGTATGTATGTATGTATATATATATATATATATATATATATATATATATATATATATATATATATATATATATATATATATAATCGATGTCGTCAACAAATTAATGCTTTAGCACTCGAAACGTCTTCCGGTTTTTGATGTTTTTTGCCGAGGAATTGCTTACAAATCGATGCGGCCTCGTTAATGACTTTTAGTGCGTTGTTATCATGGCCTATGCGTCAATGAAGATCAACAATTTTTTAAAATCAATGCAAATATGATTATTACTGTATATTTTTTTTACTCGAATCCACTCTTTCAATACCCATGCATCCCATTCTGTCTTGATTTTACCGGGCGTGTATCATGTGGTATTTTCCGCTCCAACATATAATCTTTTAACTGTGTTGGATCAGGTACTTCAGCAGCAAGCTCTCTGGGATATTGATAGATCATATGCCTTGCAGTTTCATTAAATCCTGTAACTGGTGTTTCCAATTTTTATCGGTACTTCGGTGGTTCTTGTTCATGAAGATATGCAAGTACCTCTTCCTCATCCTCTTGATATCCTCTAACTTTTCTTGATTGTGTTCTAATTGTTTTCGTGCACACCTGATCGGACCAGGTCATTGCCGTGTTCCCATCATTGCTGCAGTTGTTGCCGCTACTTTCTTTCTATCTTCCACACTTTGCGCGGTCTTGTTACAATTTATTTTGTTGGTTTGATCAGTGGTGTGCGTATGGTTGAGTTAAATAGATAACGTTGGTGTTTTGTGTCGACCTCTACAAAATATTTTTGCAGGATTAATTTGGTGTTCAGGCATCACATCACTGTACACGACAAGGTAATTTTTACTTGAATCAAGACTATCAATAGAAAGAGCTTCATCGACTGCGGTAAAGAAATCAACTGTAGACGCTTTGCGACTCAGCGCTTCCTTAAAAATCAATGAGTACATCATAACACGGTTGATCACCTGATTGCGAAAAACTGTCACCGTTACTTATAAAATAATTTCACAACCACCGCCGTTACAACCACTCGGAAACAATTTTGTTTTGGTATTTGTATGTACTAGGAGGCATCGTTGCGCTACTGATCCTGTATGCTCCATTGTTGTATTTGCAATTTCAGATCAGATTAATTTTCCAAGACAACCAACACGTTTCATTTGATAAACGTCCACCAAGCAGAGCATTTGTGAGAGAGGAATTGCAAGTTGTTCCAGCGAACTACCACCTGTTAACGTGTTACAATTGTGTGATGTTCAAACGCGTATATGGTGATTTCATCAGAATATATCCATCGTTTGGTGTAAAGTGGTTGCAGACTCACCTTGGCACCACGGTAGACATCAACGCGATGTTTGATCTAATCATATTTACTGTGTGTGTGTGTGTGTGTGTGTGTGAATTGTCATCGCCCTCGAAAACATATGACATACATATCGTGCTCGAGATCCTTTTGCACAATAACCCTTGGAACTCCTTTTGCTCTCATTGTATTTTCGGAGACGTGTGGTCCAACCATAATCGAGTACAATTTGGGTCGAAGTTCCATATATCCTTCGACTGGTTTGCTCAAACATTCGTCTTTAAATTGTACTACGACTATTTTTTTTTTGTTGGTGTTACTAAACAACGGATGATGGATGTTTCAAACGCTTCGGCGAGCAACAACACAATGCGCAAATACAGATTATGATAGTCACCCAAACCCGTAGATTCAAACTCGGATTAAACTTTGCATGTTCATCCTTTTTTCTTAAATGACTTTGCGATACAGTGATGAATAAAATGCTTCAATCGGTATCAAATGAGTTTCGGCAAACTTGTCCCAGTCAATCATGTACTTGTAGGGATACGCTTGATTTCTAGTTAACAAGTCAGTGTTACTGGTACAATATCGACTAGTGATCTCTAAGTTTCCTGCCTCTAGATTGTTAACTAACTTTACTAGTGATGAATTCAAAACTGGATACGGATCGATAAGCTGTAGTTGTCCGAGTTTAAACGTCATGTATTTTTCCATGTTGTTTGGAATGATACTTATTGATGCCTTTGACACTAATATTACTTCTTGCATTATCAAATGGCTATCATACCATGCAGGCTATGAAGCACTACAGGAATTATTGTCTGGTTTGGATAAATTGATAAATGCAAAGTTCATGCACTTTGTGCAGCTCCTCTATACGTGCCAGTGATATGACAGTGATCACGTACCCAAAAAGCTTCGCTTCCACTTTCAGTTCCATCGAAAAGACCATCATAGATCTAGCAATGGGTAGCTATATAAAACTTAATAATGTCACCACTGATTATAATTATACCGGCTGGCGAATGTAGTTGTTGTCGAATCTATTTTGTTGTGACCACAAGCGATTTAAGAAACACTTCAAACTAATCCTTAGTATGATACAACATTGGTTGCTCAGTTTCTCATTTGACAACAAATTAACAAAAATTGCATGGAACTTGCTCAGCAACGTGTATTTTATTTCTCTGGTTGTTGGAATCCGCCTGGTAATTTCTAGGAACGTGTAATCATTCAAAGGCCGCATAAGATGATACAAGATCTTTTCATTTTTTTTTTGTTGTTGCACCGCTGTCAAGTTTAAAATGTTTACGAGCTTCTGACATAACAATACGCATCGGTTTTTCACAAATCTAACTCCACAGAAATAAAAGTCATGGTCGTCAAGCAATTATCTGGTGCTAAATACATGCATGCAACGTCTGCAAGGGAAATTTCTTATTTTCGTGCTTGCTGTGTCAGTATGCTGTTCGTGGGAAAATTTTGATGGACACATAATGGTACATAGACTCTGAATCATGCAATAATAGCAAGTTAATATTTAATCGCCTGTTGTTTATGTGAGGATAGTCGAATCGGTTGCAGACCTTTGGTCCAAACAAACACATTCACCACGATATCATAAATGAGTCATTCAAACGTATTAAAATTGAGTTGTTCAGTCAAATTGTTTGTGTTTTCTTTATTATCACTCGCCGCAAGCAAAATTCGACAAAAGCGCCCATTAGAAACATCGGTTGTCGACGTCTTTTTACCTTTATCACTAACCACAGTTGAATACTCTATCCGCAAAACGGTTGGCATGGGGAAATATGTAATTCAACATGCATAGAACTGTCAAGAGTCCATCCTGATCCTATATTAGTGTATGTTTCCAACGTTTCGAGAATCTTTTCATTGCCTTTATTTATTTCATCATTGAAAGATTCGGTGTCGTTGCAGTTCAAAATTGTACGAGCAACGATGTTAATCCACGGTGTTACGATTTCAAATCCATCTTTTCTGGTGGATTTCGATTAAGTGGCATGATTAAATGCGAATGAAAAACAATATCTGTTTTAACTCCTGAGGTACATGAGCCTGAAAACATTGATATCATTCCAGGACTCATATTGGATAAAGATGTTTGACGACATTACCTATTTTAAATGTGTGTGGAACGATTGCTAGATGGATGGTTTTCTAATTCACCACTGAGCTTGTGAAACTTACATTCGTGTGCTTGTAATTGCCGTGCTTTGGTTGCCGCTCCTGAAGGAATGGTATATGTGTTACGGTGACGACTTTCTTGTTCACGACCATACACAACAGCCTTGGTAGCAATAGGTCAGGTCCTAACTCGGATACAATCTCCTTCAAGTTTACATCAGTACCATCAGGTAGAGCTAATCTTCCAGTGTTCTGGGGCTGAATTAATCATCTCAAACCGAGATGAAACGTTTACAGATAATCCATGGATTCCATTCTTCGATAAAATATATTAGCTTTAGTAAATTCATCATATAGAACTAACTGTTTTGATCCTAGCTCGTGTTATGTTTTTTCTGCGCAAAATCTTTCACAAACGGGAAATTGTATTCCATCGTCAAATTATTATTCGAAATATCTAATTGATTTACCCTTAGTAATCTTCAGTACTGCGACTGTATTAGCTTGATATTTCAATGTTGTCATCATCATTGTAGCATTCGTCAGTTTCATTACCTGTTCTCAACGTTTGCGCTTTTATTATTTCTTGCATTATATCAAATAATGACTTTTAATGGTGTCTGTGATAATATTGGCCAAATGTACATCGTAACTGCTCCAAGATAATTCCGAAGTTAATTAATTTATCAGTGTGCTCCGGATATATGGAGTCGAAAGTCACATAATGCATTTTGGGCCTCTTCGACATATCTGTATGATGTATCCAAACGAAACAGCCATTTAATCTTTTCTGTGACATTCAACACAATCTACTTATTTGGCATGTTACGTGTAGGCTCATACAAAAATAACAAGAGAAAAGAGTGAAACCAACAAGCTTTGTATATTTTAACAAAATAATTTATTTCCCTAGAAAACAATGTAAAAATATGAAATAGGATTTAAGGTTTGTGAATATAATCCAAAATTTAATCCTACAATTGAAAAATACAAGTCCTATCACTAATAAATTCTAATTGAATCCAGGTTCGAAATCTCGATGACATTCCAATATGGAGGCGATGACGTCAGATAAGGTCGTTGTACTCGTGGCAATAGATCCTCGATTGAATCACAGTTTATAATGTTTCCCATTATAATTCTAGAATACATTTCCACTGAATTTCTTTGTCCCAGAACTTTTTTTTATAAACAAATACACTTGTTTAGTCTTCCAGAGAATAAATTATTAAATTCCAAAAAACAGATGAACTGCAAAAAACAATTTGGCAACAACAATAGATACACCTTGTTCCCTCAAGGTGTAAGAATACGACTGAATAATTTTAATACCAATTGACTGTTTAAAGCCTCGATATTAGATCACATGGCAGCTCACGTGATGGACTTACGTGACACTAATTTGAACATCGCAACAGAAGCACACAACCGGTAGGAACGTCCGCCATGGAAAAACTTAGCGAATCTTACTATAAAATTCAATACAAAAATATTTTTAAAAAGTTGTTAACAAAATTAGAACTATAACGCAATCAGAAAATGACCTTGGTAATAGCCAATCGTTTTATCTTGATGTTTACAAAAACTGTGAGCTAAACAGTGCTGAAGTAACTGTTAATATTTAATCGGGTCAAGCCAATTTTCGGAAAAGAAATTCAAATCCAATGAAAATTATCATTACAATAAAATGTAATGAAACAAAATTTAAATAAAAAGAATTTAAAACTAACACCCAAGTAATTAAATTACATATATGTAACACTTCCCCCATAAAGAAAAAGAAAGATTTATGTAATAAAGCTTTCTTTTTACCATAGGTCAATTATACATGAGGTAAAATAAAAATTACATAAGTTAACTCTTATGAATTATACAAAGTGTACATGAAATAATATTTCTCTACACGGGAAAGTGCATCTGCAATCAAATTGTCTTTTCCTTTGAGGTGTCTGATGTTAAGATTATATTCTTGCAAAAACAAACTGCACTTTAATAATCTTTGATTTTTATTTTTCATCTTGTCACGAAAGTAAGGGAGTTGTGATCACTAAACACAACAACTGGAGAAGGAGCCGAGCTAATGTAAACTTCAAAATGCTGTGATGCCAATATTAAAGCCAAACATTCCTTCTCAATTGTTGAGTAATTTCTTTGGTGCTTATTTAATTTCTTAGAGAAAAAGCACACTGGGTGATCAGCACCATTTCTATCTTCTTGAATCAATACTGCTCCAACCCCAGCATCACTTGCATCCACAGATAATTTAAAAGATTGACTGAAATTTGGAGCTGTGAGAACCGGCGCACTTTTGAGTATGGCTTTTAACCTATCAAAAGCCTCCTGAATTTTTCAGTCCAAAGAAACTTGTTTTTCTTACTTAACAAGTTTGTCAGGGGTTCAGCACTATTAGAAAAATTGAAACAAAACTTTCGATAGTATCCGGCCATACCCAAAAACCCCAAAATGACATCAGTTGCTTTTTACTGACAGTCACAGGGAATTCAGAGATAGCCTTGATCTTAGCATCTATAGGTTTAACTTGACCATGTCCCACAATATGTCCTAGAAAAGTTACACAAGCACGGCAGAACTCACTTTTAGATAAATTGATTGTCAAATTTGCATCAGTGAGTCTGTCGAAGAATTTCCGAATCGTGGCTAGATGTTCTTTCCAGGTGTGGTTGTAGATGATGAAATCATCGATGTAAGCATCACAATTATCTAGACCAGAGGTAATCAAATTCATCAAACGTTGAAATGTACTTGGGGAACCCTTCATCACAAAAACAGCATTATTTTATATTGATAGAGTCCATCTGGAGTCACAAATGTCGAAATTTCCTTTGCCCTTTCCGTTAGTGGAATTTGCCAAAATCCTTTCAGAAGGTCAAATTTGGTGACGTACTTGGCATTTCCAATTTTATCAATACAGTCATCGATTCTTGGTAATGGAAATGAATCTGTTTTTGTCACACTGTTCACCTTCCTATAATCAGTGCACATATGGAAAGTTTTATCTGGTCTCGGAACAAGTATACATGGTGATCTCCAATCACTTTAATTGGGTTCTATGAAATTATTCTCCAGCAAATACTGAATTTCCTTTTTCAAGTATTCCTGTTTGAGAGGGTTCATCCTGTATGGGTGTTGTTTCACAGGTTTTGAATCTACAATTTCAACGTCATGAAAAAATTTGTTTGTCCTCGTAGGAATATCTGGAAACAAGTGCTCATATTCTAAGAATAACTGTTTAAGTTCATTCCTTTCTTCTTGTTGCAAATGTAAACGTTTCTGGTCCAGATTTTTCATAATTTCCAAATTCCGAAGATTTGTTACTCCAAGATCAACAGTGTCCGAATGAATTTCTTCACTTAAATCCTCAGTTGGTGGGACAGGTACAACTAAATTAAATGCATGATTTACCTGGCTAGCTCTTTCAATATACTGGTACTCCATTAATTTATTTAGATCAGAGTACTAATATTATAATTTAACTCATTCATTTTCTTCTTTACTTTGCCATAAAATCTAATTTGAAGAATATTTTGAAGAATGAGCAAGAGACAATGATCTCTATTACAAGACTAAAATTTTCTCTCAAGTAAAGTTCTGTGAAACCATAGGTTCGCTTTTGACTTGAATTGCTGAGTGCCAAATTCAACCATAACAAGCTGGAAAATTCCTGACATAAAATTGACCCTTGACCAGATTGAATAGATTTGGGAAGGCCAAACTGAGTAAAAAAAAAAACTTTATCAAAGTTTTTACTATTATATTCTTCAAAGAAATTGCCTCTTGGAATCTTGTTGACGCACACATAATGGTCAACAAATATTGGTTGCCTGGCTTGGTCTTGGGTAAGGGACCAACACAATCTACCATAATTCTGCTAAATGGTTCGTCAAATGCAGGAATAGGTTGCAGATGAGCCTTAGGTATCTTCTCATTGGGCTTTCCTACCATTTGACAAGTATGACAAGATCTACAAAATTTACAAACATCACTTTTGATTTTTGGCCAAAAAAAGTGAGTCAAAATCTTGTGATAAGTTTTATTTATCCCTAAATGACCAGCCAGAGGAGTTTCATGTGCCAAACTAAGTATTTCCTCTCTGTAAGATTTTGGAACTACAATCTGATAGTTCACTAACCATTCGTCATTAGCAGGTACCTAAGGAGGTCTCCATTTTCTCATAAGAATTCCATTTTTACTGGAATAACAGACAGGTACTTCAGTGGCTTCAGTTTCACTAATGGCCCTCTGAAACAAACAGGAGATCTCAGGATCTTTTTCCTGTTCGACGACAAGTGATTGTCGTTTATCACCCTGATTAGATAAAAGAGAATGAGTATTTAAAAGAGATCACTGTGATCAATACCTTTTGATTGATCCAAATTAGAAGTGAAAGTGACCTCATCAAAAGCCTGACCAATACATGTGTCAGCTAAAGGAATATTTTCCTTATCAAAATCATTCTCAAGAGCTTTCTTTGCCATAGCTCTGGTAACTGCACAAGCTGGGTATAACTTAGGGTATTCTTTTTCAATAGGATCAAGTTTCTGGTCCAAAGAAGGCTTGTCAGTTACAAGTGGATTAACCACAACCTTGTCTCCAGCTACGTCGTTGCCTAGTAACAAATGAATGCCCTCAACTGGTAGAGTAGACACTATACCGACTATCACAGGTTCTGAAACTAAGTCTGATGACAAATTTACAGAATGGAGAGGAACATTAACAAAGCCGCACTCTATTCCCTGAATGAGAACACTCTCATTAGAACAGGACTTCTCAGAAAAAGGCAAAGTACCTGATAATAAAAGACCCTGAGAAGTTCCTGTATCCCTTAAAATGTTAATAGGGATAGGATTGGCCAAATCACCCAAGATTGATATAGAACCTTTCGACATGAATGGTTCATAATTCTCCATAATAAAATCAGACTGGGGTTTATTAGACCCAACAAATCTATTGCATTCAATACATGACCGTGACCTTGACCTCTTAGAAATAAGAGCATTTGGGATAGGTCTATCTTGATTCTGATGCCTATATTGGGGACGCTCACCAGTTATTATGTACTTTTGAGAGAGTGACGTGTATATGGTGAAGTTGTTTGCATTTAAAACATGCACGGTGGAGAGAATGTTGGCATACCTCTATGCTACTTTCATGTAATGTGGCTGACATTTCTTCGGATATTGTACTTTTTTGGAAATTGTAAATGATCTTAGCACACTTCTAACTAAAATGACTGCTCCCTTGTGCTCCAAAAATCAGCCTGAATTTGTCTAAAGTACATTATCCTTAGCAGCTATTAAAATAGGGAAAATGAATTTTGGCAGACTCGACAATACCAGCTTCTGAAAGTGCAATGAATGAATTACCAAACATATAAAATGTAAAAAAAAGTTATTGGCTCTTTTTTTTACAATTTACCTCTGAAGTTCAGGAAGTGAAAATGACCAAATGAAGCTAGCACTTTTTTGACAGGTGCACATCTGGAGTAAGGCCAAGCTGTATACTCTATAACCCATATTACACCCATCAATCATACACCAAAATAAAGGGAATTAAAGGTTCTTTGAACAATACTTAAGATATACAAGGTCCTTTTTAAATAGCCAGTATAACTAGCGAAGAAACCCGGGGAAATTCTTTCTCTTTAAAATTCTAACCCCTATGCAAAATACGAAACTGTAGAGTGCCACCATTTCAATTTGAAGTAATCAGAAATGACGTATCCTTTTTTTCTTGCAGTAGGTACACGTAGGAATAGACAAGGTTTTTGAATCAAGTTTATCAGAAGCTTGATTTTTAAAAGATGTGCCAGACTGAGTGTTAGAAGGAGTCATATTAGGCTGAAATACCTTTCTACTAGTAGACTGCTGAGTGAATGATTTGCCTACAACAGGAACTTTATGAGTTAAAGAAAACTCATCAGCAGCAAGAGCAGCATTTTCCAAGGTTTCGATCTTATGCTCTTCAAGATGACTCTTAATGTCACTATGGACACAGTTCCTGAACTCTTCAACTAACATGAGTTGTCTGAGACCTTCGTAATCTTTATTGACATTTCTAGAAGATCACCACCTATCAAATTGTTGTGCTTTTTCCCATGCAAATTCGACATAGGTCTGGTCAGTTGGTTTTCTAGAATTCCTGAATTTTTGCCGAGAAGCCTCGGGGACTAACTCATAACCCTTCAAAATACAGTCCCTAACCACATCATAGTCAGCACTCTGCTCTAGTGACAGTGAAATGTAAATATTACGAATTCTACCAGTAAGTACACATTGCAATAACAGAGTCCAGTACTCCCTTGGCCATTTCAAATTCTCAGCAATTTTTTCAAAATAAGGAAAATAGCTGTCTACTTCTTTTTCCAGAAAATGGGGTACTAGCTTGATATTTCTTATAACATTAAAAGTAGGGGAGTGTTTTCCTTTTGCCAGCTCTAATTCTTTTAACCGAATTTCTCTTTGCATTTGCATATCTAATTTTTCTTTTTCGGATTGCATTTGTCTTTCTTCCATTCTTTCTTTAAATTGTAACTGCATTACTTCCATTACTTTTTCCCTTTGTATCTTTTCTATCTGAAACTGAACCTGTCTTATCTCTAATTCCAAAATTTTTAGCTGGACTTCCATTTTAAAAATTTCCAAACACTCCTGGGTAAAATTCAAAAACATTTTCTACTTTTGATGATATTGTGAATGAAAGCCTGTCATTTTCACTAGAGATTTCAAGGAAAATGTAAAATAGTACTTGGGATTTAAAAACATGGGGAATTTAAATTTCGTAAAACAATTTTCTGAAATATTTTAGCCAAAATTCATATATCCCGGACGAGCCCCCCAATTTTCTACTGTCACGTGTAGGCTCGTACAAAAATAACAAGAGAAAAGAGTGAAACCAACAAGCTCTGTATATTTTAACAAAATAATTTATTTCCCTAGAAAACAATGTAAAAATATGAAATAGGATTTAAGGTTTGTGAATATAATCCAAAATTTAATCCTACAATTGAAAAATACAAGTCCTATCACTAATAAATTCTAATTGAATCCAGGTTCGAAATCTCGATGACATTCCAATATGGAGGCGATGACATCAGATAAGGTCGTTGTACTCGTGGCAATAGATCCTCGATTGAATCACAGTTTATAATGTTTCCGTTTATAATTCCAGAATAAATTAACACTGAATTTCTTTGTCCCAGAACTTTTTATAAAAAAGTACACTTGTTTAGTCTTCCAGAGAATAAATTAATAAATTCCAAAAAACAGATGAACTGCAAAAAACAATTTGGCAACAACAATAGATACACCTTGTTCCCTCAAGGTGTAAGAATACGACTGAATAATTTTAATACCAATTGACTGTTTAAAGCCTCGATATTAGATCACATGGTAGCTCAAGTGATGGACTTACGTGACACTAATTTGAACATCGTAATAGAAGCGCACAACCGGTAGGCACGTCCGCCATGGAAGAACTTAGCGAATCTTATTATAAAATTCAATTTTAAAAAAAGTTGTTTACAAAATTAGAACTATAACGCAATCAGAAAATGACCTTGGTAATAGCCAATCGTTTTATCTTGATGTTTACGAAAACTGTGAGCTAAACATAGTGCTGAAGTAACTGTTAATATCTAATCGGGTCAAGCCAATTTTCGGAAAAGAAATTCAAATCCAATGAAAATTATCATTAATATAAAATGTAATGAAACAAAATTGAAATAAAAAGAATTTAAAACTAACACCCAAGTAATTAAATTACATATACGTAACAGATAAAATAATACCACAGTTGGATCTTCAAAGATTTTTTAAAATACTATATGCATATGTGAATATTTCACCTTTCATATGCTACCTCAATTCTTTTAATGCCAAAATATTTTCTGCCACAGTTGATATAAAATATCCTCTACTGGCATGAAATATTCGCTGTAATATAAAACATTCACTGCCACAGAAAATATTCACTCTATGTAGTGGCGATCAATAATCCTATTTCCGTAGCAGTGCAGATATTTTGTAGTATATACACAATCAGTAATATAGGCCTAACTGAAAACTGTACCATGCCGATCGTTATCATAACAAACAATCTTGTCCGCCATAGTGGTGTGAAACGATGGTTTTGTCGGTTACGGATGTAGGTCACAGACTTATTTGTCCTCTTGTATAGTCACATATTTGTCACCTTTATTACAGGTGTGGCTTTCTATAGTATAAGCACAAAGTCATGGGTAAGAGAAAGCATTGACCTATATTAATCCCCGATTCCAAATCTGCCATTAACACACTACTCGAATGCATCCAATATACAGATAAATCCCTAATATTCCCGTGTACATCTTGTTTTAAGCAATGCATATCGTTGTGACTTTAACTTTAATAAAACTTAAGTAATTTTGCTCATTATCAAATAATTTTTCGGACTCCATTACAATATTTTATCGTAAAATTGGTTGCTTTTGTTATTTTGAAAATTGTTTGTTTTGGGAGGAAGTTGGGTTGGGTTGGGTGGTCTGATAATCGAAGGTGTTTGTTTTATGAAACTGAAATTCATTCGTTTAAAAAGTAACTATTTTTGTGCTTCCAAAACCAAGGCAATGTTTTGAATTTCTTCTTCCTATTTTTGTGGCTTGAAATGTATCCACTTTTACTTGCAACATATGTGGAGACATGGTTGGAATGCAGCTTTGTGATAACAAATTATTACGTCAGTTATCCCACATAGATTCTTGCAAAAAATAAGTTATTTGAATATTTTTGTACATTGTTATAGTTCACACGTTAGTCACCCTAGAATCAACGGACTGGTCAAAAGACTCAGCAGAGGGTGTAACGGACTTTTTCCCGAAGTAGAAAAAATATATTTCGTGCACAGAGTTTCGGTAAAATGTATTTTGGAAGAAATTATTTGGTGGGGATCTTTAAGAACTCAAACATATAAATGCAGAAAAAAATGCCATTTTTATATTTGTAACCATATGGTGATTTTTAGCGCCATTTTGCATGCACGGATTGTGCAGTCTTCATTCTGATTTATGAACTCTCATTTATGTTTCGAAAATTGTTTAAAAAAGTAGAAGATTAATTAATTTCACGTTTTTACTCATAATTTAAAAAATATTATAAGTTTTAATTTCAGAATTACCAAAGAAATTAAGCTGCTACCTTTGCAGTTTCGAGGAAAGGGAGTTTGATCACAGTGTAAACGTGCACCCTAATCATGTGCGTATAAGGGAACTGGACAACCAAACTGGACGTATTGGCCTTCGATCCTCAAATTTCAAACAGTTTCTATACTGAAGGAAGCCGACAATAAATCTATAGGCAAATAATCATAAGGACTTACCATGCATCTCTAAGTACTTGTTCAGTATGATTATCAAATTATTAAATGCCATTTTGTATTCAGGTTTTGGGTATGTTCATCAAACACTGGAAAATTGCACTTTCCAACCGCATGGCGACTTTCATGTCGTCTGCTCCTCAGTGAAACTTTCATAACGGGATTCAGCGAAAATGCAGTTGGAGCTAAACCAGGGCTGAATGGACGAAGTAGCAATGTTTCCACGCTATTACCAATGACAGATTTATGTGCCATTGCGTTGTCATGGAGAAGATGAATACGTGGATACCAGTGCGCAGACAGGTGGTTCGATAGCGTCCCACGAAATTTGGCAAAACCTTTAGAGAGATAAAAATGTCCAAAATAACAGTCTGGCACAGATAGTTGGATGACCTGACCTTTTGCACTGAAAACTAATGCGCTTAAACTCACTTGAGATTTCTACTATGTCGAGTGAGTCGTATCATCCGTGACAATCTCATTCATACGTTTCTGGTGACTTTTTTTTCATACTTGGCGAGTTGCTGTTTGACTATTTCAACCAGAGTTTGTATTTGATTAGCCGTCAGCAAATACAGGACCCATCTTGCAGAAACCTTTCTGAGCTACAAATGATTTCTACAATATATTTTAAACAGCTGATGAATTAGTGCCTTTGGTGATGGAAATATCTTCCACTCTGTATCGGGTATCTTTATCAACTTTCACATTCACAGCCTCTACCTCCCACTCCCTAATCGTAGACAACCGTCTTCCAGAACGCGGGTCATATTTCGTAGATTCGAAACCATCTTTTAAAGGATCAAACCACCACAAAGCTATATGATGACAGAGAAATACATTAGTCAGTTTCATCCAAGTCGGACTCGATATTAGTCGGAGAGAATCGTATCAGCGTCCAGACTTTGCGGTGTTTTTTGCTCAGTTGCAGATTTATTCTCCTTCTCCGACATTTTTACGTACCTGTCGAGTTTACCTGTGTTACCTCACACGCATTTATCCGCAGGTTTCCAGCGTCCAGTACGTATAGCTGCAGATCACTTTATATAGAACGTTATTTCGTCTATTGACGGTAATCACATTTATTGACAGGTTCAAAGAAACAAAAACGATCTACTAAAATATTCAGAACTTTTTATATACCCCTCGTATGCACAGGGGTACTATCTGGAATATGAAAATTAAGAAGCGGTGCAGTCTTTTCTTTGTTATCAAATACAACATTTTACTTTCATATTTAGGAATTAGTAATAGAGTTTGACTACTTATTGATGATAATAGGTTTTAGGATTTCAGTTCGCCTGCTTCATTGTTTTAATAATCATTTTTTTATTTTTTTAACTCTTAGATTGAGATTTCACTATCAGGCACCCTTAGATTGAGATTTCACTATCAGGCAATCAGAAACGACCTTTCGGAAGTAATGCCATCATGTGACTGGTTGAAAGAAATTCTAAACTTCCAGTTTTATTATTGGTTGAAATCATATAATATCTTAAGACCCGGATGGGTAGGCAGGGTAGCCTTGCTAAAACTCAATCTAGTGACAGAAACCGGACATACAGTCGCAACGCATCTATACCTTCAGTACCCACTTGACTGGCCTAGATGGAACATACTGCTTGGCCTTGTGTCGTCCCTTAAAGGCGATACTAAATGTCAATTGTATTATTTTCTCGATAGATCATTTCATCAATATGTGAATGAAATCATAATGTAAACTTTTAACGGGATAAATTAAGGAAAAGTTAAATTGCTTTATATTATGAAAAGGTATGCACTGTATTTAAGATTTTCATAGGTTTGATGTATAGTTTTATGCATAGATACAGGATAGGGTGGAGTTGAATACTTAATGGGTATCTAAGGTGTGTGTGTGTGTGTGTGTGTGTGTGTGTGTGTGTGTGTGTGTGTGACATTTCAATGTCGTTATCTGACTCAAAATGTAAGATACTTTATCATAAATAATATAGTTATTAATAACATCAACTATAATTTCGTCAAAACTCAATACTGAAAAATCGTTTTTGTTTCAGACAAATCACTGGAATTAAAAGACGAGGACGAAATCGGCATGACGAAATCATGGAATTCCCTATGTAAATTAAAACTTTCACTTCCAGTATTGTATGTTGGTATAATTTGATTGAAACTTTTCATATTGAAAAAAACTTGACGTAATTAACAAGACATTCTTAATTCTGTTATTTCATATGCCCCACAATTATGGCCGATATCGCGTTTTCAGCACCTTAAAACGCTATTATACATAACAAGTATGGAAGAAGACATTCTGTATTTGCCACGCATTCTAAAAGTTTGATTTTAAACACAAACGATATAATGACATTATGAATCGATACTCCTAATGCAAACATATACGTCATATTTGGAAAACCTTTTACTTCCATATAACGTACATACGTTGTAAAGGCCATAATATTTCAATCGAATAAAGGAATTACCATCGATTAACAACGCCATTTTGGATGCGGCCTTGGAAATCACCTCCGCCTATATTTGCTCGGTTAAATTTAGATTGACATGGGCTAATATTATGAAACACGTCATTAAAACCGAACTGAAGTAAGTGTGATTTTTTAGTTTTGACTAACGTTTGGTTACCTCGCGGCGAATCAACAATAAACTGGAAGATTTTACCCATGTAAAGTAGGCTCAGTGGAATGCGTAGATATGCGTAGATGGGGGCAGGGGCCAAAGTTAAGGAGTGAAAAAGGCGTACCTGGGGAGTAAAGAGAAAGAGATGCGATTTGGTCAAGCTGCAATCGGGGCGTGCTTTGCCTTTTCTATGAACAAACATTTGAGGTTATTACGATTAAGCTAAAATCTGACTGGTCCCCAATCTCAGATAAGACTAGAAACAGGTCAGGAACTTTACCTGTTACGATATGATTGGTCAACGAAACTCTCGTAAAGATATAATGTTGTTCAGCGGTTTTCCAAATAAGTATGGAGAGAGTATATTAAATACTGAACACTTAATTATTTCGTGGAAGACAATTTTATAAAAACTCCACCAGTATCTCATTATTAATCTGATGGAAAGTCGATCAAATTAAGAAGGAAGCCATGAATATGCTAAGCTGTTAGACTAGACTAGGATGGTGCGAAAATTCACGCGCCCAAGTGACGTTGTGTGTTATGTTACGTCACAGTAATGTAACCATTTACATCTGACACGTCATTCTGATGTCAAAGAGATTGAATTTACACCCACGTGATCAAACTGACCAATCATTTTACTGGCTAAAACACTGTTAGACGACCGAGCTTCGTTCGGAACAAATTCATGTGTATGCTGGCACAGAAATTTACAGAAAAGTCATACATTTTGGTGGCTGAAATTTCTGCTAACCCCCTCTCCCCCCCCCCCAACAATCTATTTGGAACACCTCGGTTACTTCTACAGTTGGATTCACTGTAAGACTGCAGCCAACTTATCCTGTGCATTTTCCATCGCATGCTAGAAAAAAATTCATCTTGTAAATAATTGCCATTTTGAACTGCCCTCAAGCACGTGGTTGTTTTTTCGTCATAATAAATTCTGAACGTCACAATAAATAGACGATGTGTCATCACAACAGCGACGCAAGCAATAGTTACACAAATAGGATTATAAATGAAACGTGGAAGTATTTGATTGATTGTTCAAACATCGTCTGGTGTTATTTTCAAAACCTCTAATGGCATAAAATTCTGTTTTTCCCACATCCAGCGAGATGTTCGTCAACCAAAAACTTAATATTTTGGGAAGTTTCACTACGATTCTGTCTCAGTCTCTGTTAGAGAGCTGAAGGTGTTGTTGATGTTTTGGGTTTAACGTCATATCTCAGCGCAAGTTAGGCTATTCATGGCGGCCAGTATAACCGGTAGAGAAGAACCCGAGAAAACCTCGTTTAGAACCACCGACCCACGGGAAGCTTCTGGCAAGCTTTCTCACTTACCCACGTTGGCCGAGCCCGAGACTCGAACCCACGCAGATAAAAGTGAGATGTCAATGGAGCTGAAGGTATTAAATTTGCATTAAAAAGAG